>JAVFBZ010147073.1:0-20051 GCA_032466195.1 Katharina tunicata | reverse complement strand
TGAGATAATTTCTCGGCTTTAATTAGTCGATATCCCTGTGCCAGTGTGATTACTCTTGACAAAAATATATATATATTCAATGAACGGTAACGGTGGCCGCCACCTACGTGAAATTCTAATTACAAAACTACATACAAACTGAAATGTAATATTAATATATCTGCGACAAGTGAACTGAAAAGGGGGTAATTATATTGAACCTTTCTGAAGATGTTTAATCGATTACGAATAGGGTGAATAGGCGGCAGAATTTCAGACAGCAAACAAACTGTGGGTCTACGAATTTCAAGAGAGAACATATTTGAACATTTGTTTCTTGGTCTCTCCTATTGTTTAGCTATAACTGTATTTGTTTTGTCTTTTTTCGGTAAATAGTTTTTCAATCCTAAACACAGAACCGTTCTCTCCAGCTTGAACATGGAATCGTTAACGCTCGCTGGGGCCTGGGCATTTGACCCTTGACCCGAGGCTCTTGAACCGGGTTGAGCGACGTTTCGGTCTAGATGCTAAGACCGTTTTCAAACAAATGAAGGTCAAAACGTCGCTTATGAAAATCCATCTTAGTCATGTTTTTGTTATGCACCCAGCTTCTAAATGCCGCTTAAACAAGACAGAATGATGACGATTAGTATAGCGCTAAAGGAGTAGCACTAATGTCCCTGGTCCAAGAAACACATTTTGACTTAAGTCAAATTTGGCTTTGTGAAATCGGTCCCTTGTATAGTACTGATGATTGTGGACATGCGTATTATGCAATCTCTACATTGCTCTTTTTCTGAATTACAATAATTGTGCATTATAATGTTAAACGTCTTTACATGGCACTTGTTCTAATTCACAATACTTTTGGGTGCGGTTTCACAAAGACTTTTTGACGTTTCTAATGCCCGACGACACGATGTCTTCAAAACTGGGTGTCATAGTAAATGTGTGTGCATACATTTGAGAAAATGCCCCCAGGTGATCAATCTGTGTTGACATATTTCTTTACATCCAATCCTAATTCTGAGGGAAGATCAAAAACAATTATTAGTCTATCATCCTTCGTGGCAAAAGGATTCACAAACTGACGTTAGAAGGAAATCAATCGGGCATATTTACAAACGTTCCGGGAAGCCAGTTTGAGCAATTTGTACAAACGGAGACAGGCTACGGTCTCAAACAATAAATATCCTTGAGATGTAAATAATTTTTCCCCAAACGCAACACGAGCATTTTATTTCACAGTCCTCTTCAACACCTTCCTGGAGTATAACTTTATCATACTCGGGACTAATTCATGGGTATTCGTGAACTAATTAACGGGTATTTGTGCACTAGTTCACGGGTATTTATGGACTAATTATTGTGCCCTGCCGTACCAAAGACCGGCTATACAACAGAGATTAACTGAAACCATCTTGGGCAACAACAAAATCTATGAATATATCAATAAAACAAAAACAAGTTTAAGGATTTCCAATGCAATTTATTTTTTCATAAAATGCACCAAATGTTAACTGCATTATGTTACAAGCACATGAACTCATTGAAGACAATACAATCAGGTTGTAAAATACATGACATTTGAGATGTGAAGAACAACGCGGTTACCAGTATCAGATCACCAACACTATTTATTCCTGAAGTCTTGATGATAAACGTAAACGTTACAGACCAGGGATTCTTTTGTTCACAGTTGGTGGGGCTTAACATTGTCCAAAAACAAAATAACTCCTTGTGCTGGAGTTTAAATTTACGAGATAAAAAGCGAATTTTCAGTGAAACAATTAAAGTCTTCTGCAATCAAAGTTAAACAAGTTATTTGCTGCCAATGTATGGTGACTTGACTCACTAGCTGGTACCAAAGATAAACAGCTATGGCAAGGCCATAGAAGATTGTACTTAAAGACCACCTGTGCAATTTCGGTAAGAATTAAATCTATAATACACGACCTTTGCACAAAAGGGGGAAGGGTTGAAGAAAATAATATAGGGACACTCTATAATATACAAATATATCTACAACAAAGATTCACGAAGAAGCATGTGGCCCTAACTCATCACATTGAATGGTTGATTAAGACAGTAAAAATTACAGATGGTTACACAAAAAAGACATTATGTATGGCAATGAACAGCTCAATCAGCACACAAAGCTTCTCACATCACATACAGTATTAATTACTTTACAGAGTATACATGTAGACGTCAGACCTGTTACAGGCCAATAGGAATCCTCTATGTACAAAGATATGAAGATGAAGATGTACATAATGGAGATATGGGATGAGAAGCTTGTTTGGCGCTAAAACACTAAATGCAATAACAAAGTCCAATGCCTATGCTCAATGCTAGGCAAGCAATAATAGTACAGAATTGCGTAGAGAAAAATAATTGCAATATATTTCTTAAAAATTGTAGGTTTCAATTACTGCCAAAAAAGGCAGCTGTAAAGAAAGTACAGCGAGAAAGTGAAAGGAGCTTTGAGAATCAGCACTAATTAAAGGAGATAATAATATATATATATATGTATAAACAATGAGTATATACAGGGTAAGCAACTGCTTCTAAAATTACAGAGATCAAGAGTCCACTTAACAGAACTAGTCACACAAGGAACAGCCATGCGGCGATGCCACAAGCCGTTGTTCTCTAATAATATTTCTTGTGGCTATACGAGTGAGAGTTATTGGAGGACGTCCTTGTTGAGTAAGCCTGACTATGTGTGGCCCCCCGCGCTGAGGGCGGTTTACCAGGGTATGGGTGGTTAGAGTTCGTCACAGGAGGGGGAGGAGGGACAGCCCCTGAGGAGTAGTGTGGCAGTCGTGTAGGAGCATGTGCTGAATACTGGGCATGATTATAGCTTGGCTGTCCCCCAAGTCGTGGTCGCTGTGGTCCAGAACTGTAATTATTGGACTTTTTACTGTTTGACCGTTGGAAGGGTCTCTGTTGCGGTTGGGGTGTGCTGTAGACAGGTTGGTGTTGGGGTGCACCTTGCAACAGAGACGAACTGTTCACATCACTGTGATTTGGGGTAACGTCTGCAAAATAAAGGCAAATTATTTAAAACTTCATGAAAGTGTTGATCATTTATTTTTAATTTTTTTATATTTTATTTGTGTATTTGTCATTCCACAACACTTTACAAAATATATTCTATAAAAGGAAAACAAGTTCCCTTTAAATGAAAAAACTTTAAGTTTTTTTTTACTTTACTGAACCACCTAAAAATTATCCAAATTTTATAATATCCATTTAACAATAAAACTATACAGAAATAAAGGTAAAAATTTGCATTTCCAAGTATACATCTGTGTATGTGTAAATTGATACATACTTGGATAAAGTGGTCCAGATGCAGGATGTTTGTTGGCCCCTGTTGGAGATTGACTGAAGCTGTGTGGTGATGGACTTCTAGGAGAGGGGTGGCTTGAAGTGGCTGTAGTGTGATGAGGCCGGACTGGGAACCCTTGTAATGGCAGCAAATGAGGGATGACAGGCCCTAATCCGGGTTGCCCAGACACTGGTGGATGTGGGGGTGGCACAGACTGTGGGGTAGACCCTAGGTGTGCCCTTGGGTCAACATGAGAGTACCGTATCCCTGGTCCAATAGGTAATGATGACACTACATTCACTGGAGCTGCTACTACCTCCAAACTGGGTTCTGTTAGAAAATAATAACGGTAACGTTAATTCATTGAAGAACATAATCTAAACAGGATTGATTTGTGTCTTACGCCGTGCCCATGGGTATTTCACTTATATGATGGTGGTGTATTCCAACAATAGACAGCAACTCTTAACACAACCATAAAATGTGTAGTCATTTTAATGTTATTGCATTTGGAAAGATAGTGTTCCTAACTTGCTTCATATGACAGCAAGAATATAATCTGGAAACATACTGCCCTTAACCAGAAAGCCATCACCTAAACAAAGATCTGTCATATGAAACGGCACACACAAAAATGTAAATAAACACATTATAAATAAAAATCAATATTTTTTTGAAGCGAATCTTTCAGCGCTCATTTAAAGATAAATTAAAATTTAAATTCAAGTACTGAAGGTAATAATGCAATATCTATCACCTGAGAAGCAAGTGAGGAAGGTTTCCAAGGAAACTATCTACTTTTTGAAACTCAGTTAAATCACCATTGCAATAGCCTATTGACGGAAACTATGTCTTGCTTGATCAAGTCTTTATGCCATACTTCAGAAACTGTGTCTATTGTTACTTTACTATCATGACATGCAGTGTGTCAGGCCAGTGTTGTCTTATACATTCAAAGCTGTCATATGTTACTCAGCAACGGTCAAACAGCAGTCAAGTTGCCGAAGTGGGTGGGGAACTGATTTAAAATTACAACTGTCAGTTAAAACCAACATCAACACAGGAAATAAATGTTTGTAATTTGCATTCTTTATGCAGTGGTTGTTGTTGTCCGCCAAGCCTTGTTTGTTTGATTGGGGTATACACAGTATTTAGGGTTATTTCACTCATATGACGGCGTGCCAGTTGAATGGGTGAAGGAAACCATCCTTAACGATGATGGCAATACAGAAAACACCACAATATATTGACACTAACAGTATCAAAAACAGGCCACCACCACAAATCAGCATTCTGACGCCCCTAAGCACAGAGAGCACCAGGGCACAGGAGGCTCGTGCCCATCCACCGGCTATCCGCCAAACAAAGTTAGTAACAAATAAAGTAAATGTAAATTAGTAAAACGAATAAGCTGAGTAGCTAGCAGGTACCCCGCCGTGGAGGAAAAATTTAGTGTGTGTCAATACACTGAGTGCTGCCCCACAGATCGGATATGACAATTTGAAATCTACCCTAAATCCTAAACAAATTTGACCCTTTTACCATTTAACAAACTACATGTTATGCAAAGGCTAAGAAGTGTAGAAATACTATCTTTAAATGATTCTGAAGTTCAAGGTTGAAACTACCGGAAACTGTTAGTTTCAGTTCATATTTATAAATTCAATAAATTACTTTAAAATTGTGTCTTTGAGGTCGAATTTGTTGAGGATTTAGGGTAGTGAGTATACAGTATTAAGTTGCCTGAATGTCATGTACCCTACATAACTATTTTTATTGTATGGTTTATTAATTGTCCTGCAATTACTCTGCAAGTGTTAGTCAATTTAGCTTATATCTGGTTCACATAGTTGAATCTGGGTATACCAAGTTTTGAAATTTTATGTTGCCATGGGAGTCAAAATTTTGTCATTATCAATTTATCTTGCTTAGGTTGTCTATATCTAGTTATACTTATTTTTAGGAATTAATGTTGCCATGGAATCTAAAAAATTTTTCAAAATGACCCCTTTCAATAGAAATGCAGTGAGAGATAAATGCGAATGCAAAATTATATAGCCGTACATGAAACTGTTTAGTTTATATCTTCTTCACAAGGTCACAATCCAGGGAAAAGGATTTCTGAAAAACTGCCATTGAAACCACACATTTAGTTAAAATAACCCAATTTTCAATAGTAACTTGTTCAGTGTCAGATAAATGTGCTTGTTGAGTTTGAAAGCCCTCTGTGAAGCGGTTAAGCTTATATCTTGTTCGCTTGGTCTATATCCAGGTTTACCTATTTCCGCAGGAAATGTTGCCATGGAAACCACAAATTTTATCGAAATAACCCCATTTTCAATATTAACATAGTTCAGTGTGTTTGGCCTTTGTCAAGCGGTTAAGCTTGTAGACAGTGTAAGCTCAAAACATACTGCCCTCAGCCAGCATGCCTTTGTTAAAATATGTCAACAAACAATATTGGCTGTTGGCACTGAAAAATGGCCTATCAAACAACTATCCAAAGAATATTTTAGAATTAAAGATTTGGTTTGCTTAAAATCAGTCTGCAGTTTTCACAACAATTGAATAATAAATATTAAAACTTTGATAATGGAAAGGGTGATGAGATGCATTTTATTTTTTTGGGTAAACATCACCTATAATGCAATTTTTTCCCTTGTTAGTGTCTCGTGCTATAAGCTTATTGAAAGTCTGGATTGTAGCCGTAAAAACTAAGTACAAAGTCTAACAAAAATTCAAACATCTAAAAAAATAAACCCGTAAAAATCATACATAAGCATTTTAATGCTAAGCTTATAAGCATGCAGCCTGGACTCACCCAATGGCTGACCAACAGGCGGTGGGGGAGGAGCGTTGCTGGGGGGAGGTGGGGGTGGAGGAGATGGAGAATTTTCTCCCAAACCACCTCTCTTTTCTATCCAAGCAGCAGAAAGAAAAACAAGGAAGAAATATATAAATTAACATCAACATTAACTTGTGAAGTCATATCATTTATAATATTTGTAAAAATCTAACCACAATATATACATTAATTTTGTAATTTGTTAATGCTTTTAGTTAAGTTAAGAAATCTGATAATTTTGAAACGTTGAGATACTCTTTGGGTTATTTCTTTCAACTTCTTTAAATACAGTAGGACATCAGTTGGCAACTTACATAGAAACAAGCTAAGTAACATATATAAGCTTGATTAAAACTTATATGATAGGTTATCTTTGTACAGCTTCAAACCAATTACATAATATCAGATAAAACACATAGCAGATGACAGCTTAAAGGAAATCGAACAGCAAAACATAACAGCATAAAAAACTACAAAACAGAAAACCCATAACCCAAGGCAATTGAGGCATGGTGGCTAACACTGACAAAGCTCACTACGACAACACAACCAGTTTGAACAAATACAAACAAAAAAAGGCAATAACACATACAAAATAGAAAACATTGCTGTTAAAGCTGCATTAAGAATTTAAGCATTTAAGAAAACACAACTAACCAGGGTTGCTGTCTTCCTCATCACTATCCTCTAAACCGAACTCCATACGCAGTCTCTCAGTCAGGCTCAATTTCTCTCCTCTGGGGCGCCCAGGCCACCGCACCTCTTCATCTTTACTCACTGGTGACGTAAAACCGTCTGCAAAAATAATTTTGTTTATTTATTTATTTGGTGGTCAATGTAGCACTCAAGGGTATTATTAATATGAAAACCATGGATTGCTTAGTGTTTCTTGGAAACCTGGCAAAAGACCTCATATAACTATCCTAAATTAGGCCTCGAAATTGAAGAAAAAGGAAAAAACATTCACAGATATTTTTGATCACGCTACATATTATTTGGCTGGGACTTATATGTTTATGTAAATGATTGGTTGTGTAAACCATTTATATATTTTAGCGAAGGAAAAAAAAAATGTTTTGAAATGTCAAATTGATACAAATAACATGTTTATTGTTAAATGGTAGCTCTTTTATTCGCGTATGAACAAAAAGCCCAAGCAGGCAGGTGGTTGAAGAAACAAACTGGATTGTGTGAACAACTTGATTCCAGGAATGATGCTTGTTTTATGTGTACTCAAATCTTCAAAACAGTCCAATGTTGTTGCACTAATTGTAGCAGGACAGTTTTTAAAGATCACATACCCACCCAAATATGAGGTATTTTATGTAACAGAATCACGTCTTACAGATATTTTTCTCAAAAGTGAATGTTCTAATAGAGGCTTTCCATTTATTCAACATCCAGATTTGAAGGTTAAAGGTTAAAAAGCAAGGAGGTTATGCCCAGCCCAATGAACCAAAACACAACTCACATCAAGATTGTCTAGAATAAATAAACTGTTTTTCTAATTTGTCTCAAATATAAAAACAGTAAATGATTACACAAAACAGTAGAAATTCGTACTGACGAATGGTTGGTGAATTTTAGTCCTCTCAATTCTACAGGGTGTGGAAGAATGAGTATTTACCTTGTCACATCACTCCTTATTGGGAACATTTTGGGCTTAATTAAACCTAAGTTTTACATACCTTTAGCACTTGATCTTCCTGGGCTGGAAGGGTCAAAGAATGGCAGTGGTGCTAATGTGGGTGTGTTTCCCCCTTGTGGTGGAGTGATGGAGTCTCCCCCACTACCTGATGTTAACGATAAACACGGAGATGTGCTTGAACCGCTGCCCTTTGTCTTCAACCGCTTTCTGTATTCAAGTAAACTCACCTGTAATAACACATTCATAAGTAGTTTACTTCACATTGATTTATTTACTTACTTGGCATTTATTGTTGTGCTCAAAGTGGTTTTTTTGGAGAACACCACAGAGGAAACATGATAAAAACCACCCCAAGATCTCCTTATCCATTGACAATTTCCCTACATATATAATATATTGTCAACAGACGGACTTCATAAGACACACAAGTAAATGCGAGTGTGATTTAGGTCCTACAACATTTAAGACAGACAAACTGTGTTTTTTATACACTAAACAGCAGAAGAAGCATCATCCGCTACATTATGGTAAGTACACATTATAAAAATTCATTGGTCATGATTTCTTTTAGCAGAATTCTTAACAGATTCTTTTCAGGCCATAAATTTTGCTTGTACTTTCAAGGTCATTATCATGGGTTAGTTACTAGTTAGACAGAATGGATCTTCTTAAAAAAAGATCATTTAACAAATTAAACTGGGCCAGCACTGGGATCTTAGGCTGCTGCTAAAATTACTTGTAGCCCTGTTATTATCATTTGTTACATAAATTTACTCAAGGACAGGACCCTATAATTGAAAAGAAGCTATTGCTGTTTAGCTACAGTCACACAGAAGCTAACTTCCCTCAAGTCGCGACTCGTCCGATACAAATCCGCGTCCGAGACGCACATTGTAAGCCAACAATCTTCGGGCGATCCTTGGGCGGTGTGCGTCTCGTTTCCAATCGATCCGCGTCCAGTTGAAACATGACGCGGATCGAGTGTCCTGTTTTAATGACATTCTTCTCATCCACGCTTATTATTTTATTTATTTAACGAAAAACTGACCTGATTTAATTTGTTATGATTTACTGTGAAAACCAAAGTGGACGACCTGGATGAGGCCGGGCTCAGGCGACTACCAAATACCGAAATACAACTGATAACACGACGCATGGATTTCACAGGTTTTTCGTTCATTATTAATATCAAAACAATATTACAACTTCTTTTCTTACATATTATTTGTGGTCAATTATTAATATTAGCGGCCGTATTTTGGCTACCATATTTTTAAAAGACGGCCAGATCTCCGCATGGTTCATGTTTTCGTGTACACCGATAACTGCTAAGCCATAATGGCGAAACAGATAGTGTTTGCCGTGATCAATAAAATAATTGCCAAAAAGCAGAGAATAAATTGATTTTAGGAAGGCTACAATCCGAGGACGATCATTTACAAGTCACGGGCAACTCGTGTTCAGACAATCCAAGGACTGGACGCACATCGAGTCTGGTCGATTCGCGTCCGATGAGGGAAGTTAGCTTCTGTGCGTACTGTAGTACATGTAACAGTATTACTAGCATTCTTGATCTTGCAAACATTGCTAGCAGCTTAATGCATTAGCAAAAGCAGGTTGGAACAAGAAATGATGTATAGACTTTGATGATATTTGCACATAAGAAAGAGTACCCATACTATTTCTCACATGGTTTTTATTTTGTTGCCATGGTAACCAGTTGCTATGGTATTGGCGGTCATCTTTGATTTCTATGCGTGAATTTAAGAAACAAAAAGCACCCCAAACAGTTGAGCAGATTTTAATCAATGTCATCTTATTATTATTATTCTCTGAACTGTGCAATAAATGTCTGGGATGACATCATATAACTTTTGTTTGTGTCAGAGCACCTAACTAGATAATACACCTTGTTGCTATGGTAACCACAGTGACAATTAAATATCTTCTCTGTTAACAGCTTCTTACTTGCACACACTAATATATGGGCTATGTACTTATATCATCAAAATCCATACAGTATTTCTTGCACCAACCTAGAAATGCTTATTATCCCCCAACATTTATACAAAGTCTCTTGAAACAATCTTGAAGTGCTTTTCATCCCCTTAAATTGAACCAAATTTTTTAATTTTTTTGCGAACAAAACTAACCTTCTTTTTGGCTGGGCCGGGCGGGGGTGGTGGTTGAGGTGGGGGAGGGGGTGGGAGAGGTGGTGCTGCTGATGTAGAGTCTGCAGACATAACAGTCATTGAGCTGTTTAAATGGGGAGGGGCGGGGCAGTCTGATGTGAGAGAATTATTTATCGAACTGTCACAAGCTGCCGGAACACTGGCTGTCTCCCCAACAACACCAGCTATTGGTTGTAACCCTTCAACGGTTACAGATGAAACCTGTTCACGATAAGGCTCTGCAACTGTGCTCGAAACACCAGGAGAGAACGCCTCTTCAGCCTCTGAGCACACAGCAGGCACTGCTTGTAACGGTAAGCTTGACTGAGATGTACTAGAGACTGCTGGGTCATACTCCGGTTGAGTGGAGTTTGTACTATTAACAGGCACATTTAGAGGAGTCAATTTCTCAAGCACAGAGCTACTGCTGCTCTGAGCCACATGTAAATTGCCATTGTCCAGGCTTGTTTGTTTCTCACTACCCGATGAAGCACTGACTACACTAGCATCACAATTAAGAGAAGTCCTATCAGGGAGAGAGGGGAGGGAAGGGGCTGTGCATGATACATCCCCCATGGCACTCGCAAAACAACTGCTCTCCTCAGCAGAGTCACATGGTGTTACAGTTCGATCTGTATTACTACCCTGAACGTTTTGGCTAACACTACCAACACTATCTAATGCAGCAGTTGAGGACGGCTGTGCCTGCATACAGTGAATCTGCTCCTTAACCGTTTGTGCGTTTTCACAATTCACCACATCAGCACTTGAAGATGTATCAGCACTACATAGTGGCTCACTACTAGCAATTTCCGTAGAGCTACAAATACCACTATCTTTATGATCATTTAGCGTCAATGATACAGAGTCTGAAGACACCACATTGTGGTCTTCTTTATTCTCAGTTTGTTTTTCATCCCCTTTAGTTGATTGACTGCTTTCAGGCAGCACACTGGATGCAGTATTGTTTATCATCAAAGGGGTTTTGAGTGGACTCGGTGAGCTCACTTCACAACAGTTTGTTAGAGGCTCATTACTGTTCACAAGGTCATCAGGAAGAGCCACTTCACTTGACACCAATGGAACATCATCCAAAACTGGATTCTCATTTTCATGAGTTTCCACTTTCACAACTTGCTCAGACACAGAATTTTTACCACAGCTACTGTAATCGGCTGATGCTGCTTCAACAGGTAAACATTCTGTGTTAGTATCAAGCTCCATTGAACTATCAGCCATAGAATCTTCCAAAACTCCCTCTTTCAATGTAGATGCTTTACACTCAGTGGCCTCAGATTTCACACCAGTTGTAATATGGTCCATGGCTTCGTCTTCCATTTTCTCCTAAAAATGACGAAATGAGGAATTAAAATATTTTCAGCGAATGAAAAACTTTTTTTTCTCACATATATTCAAAATCTATACATGATCTTGCATAACTCGTTTTTTGTTCATTGGGTAATATAATATGTATAGTTATAAAAAGAATATATATTCACTTTTTCTAACTTGTTTTATTGCTTGTATTAGGTGAAACAACAGTGTTCTCAATGTTGGCGATCAATGTACCGAACACATGTTCATCCATATGACTGCATCTTAAACAAGCTATATGCTTTCTTGTGGGTTTGGTTGGAGTCTTATGCATATCTTAACTTCTGATAGCATGTCAACCCAACTGACTAGCAGAAACTAAGTTTAAGTACACTGACAAAACAAATATACAGCAAATAAAACAAAACAATGCAAATAAACGCCACCTACTGCTCAATCACTGTAATATTTAAACCAACTCCCAAACTCCATGAACTCATCATAAACAACCAAACTGTTTGTGTATGCGCAGACAGACAAACAGACGGACAGATAACATTACAGTGTAGATTTGATTTTTTGACAGTATGACAGTATGAATATAATCAGGAAACATAGTGGCCTTAACCAGCAGACCAATACTTGTTGGCATGTATATGCAAAAGGCATTGTTGTTCAAATATTCCAATATTCCACTTCCAGAATCCCTAAGAGTAAATGGGGAATTAACCCACAGATTATAGTAAAAATAAAGCAACAACCGTGGATAAAATACAGTATTGACATACCTCTACTAGAGAAGACTTCGGTGAATTAGATGCTGTAACAGAGTTGGAGTTACTATCCTCAAGATCGAAGAGTGTTTGTGCTGAAACCACAGGCTCTTCTAGAGTTGAAGGAAGTGGGGGAGAGAGAGTGGACGGAGTTGGAGGCTGATCAGCTGAAAGCGATTCACGAGCTAACCGTCGCTTCTTTAATGGCGTCACAAAATCTGTGAAAAAAACAGAGTTGATGATATAAATATTAATATTTCAGAAAAAAATGGCGAGCCTCTATATTGGTTTTTATTCCTTGATATCCTGTGCCAGTGTGATTTCTCTTGACAAAAATATATAGCCTGTGCTGCTCGTAGAAAAAGATTTGCAGCATTTACCTGGATGAAAATTCCTGGTCTTTCTGCCAAGACCCTCTGCAATATCTAGATTACCATTTGGTGCATCTCCACATTACCTAGGATCTAACTAGAAGTGTTAAGGCGATGAGAGAATAACTTTCAAACTTCAATTTTTATTACTATGTTGTAAGGCAATCATGTTGTAAGTGATACTAACCAATAGCCGGTGAACCTCCTGGACTTGGCAGCTGTGCCGAGTGACTAGGACTGGTACCATCACAGTACGGTGCTGGTGATTCTTTACCACTATCAGAACTTTGACCACTCTCACACATAGCCTGCCTCAACCAGCGCTGCGGAAAAATAAATATTAAAAATTAAGTTTATTACACCTACCATCTGATTCAAAGTTTTATCTTTAAAAATATCAATAATGACAAAACTAATTAAATTGGTTTTACGATAATTTTTTTACAAAGACTTTGCTGTTGATGGTACCAAATTTCCCACAGCCACTTACCTTTTTAATGTGGACAGGAGTTGATGCTAAATATCTGAGATAAATTCATAAGGGTTTTTCAGCTCAATTCGTAATATAATATATATTTTTGTATAAATATAGAGAAGGACATTTTGTTTGCCCCCATCCGGATTCAAACTCTGGTGACGGTCTCTGGCTAGCAGGGCATATATTTAAACTTTATTATTCATCAAAAGATCGCAGCTAAGTCTGCAGAACAGAGTTGGGTACCATTAGAATTTATGTTTACATCATGTACCTTTTTAGCAGATCCTATACTGGAGCCTTGCCCTGGTTTGTCACAAGAACTATGGCTGTTCCTCCTCATGTATTCCATTGTATTTCTGGGGCTTGGTAAACACGTGAAAACCATAGTTTCTTCCACATTGACCTCTAATGGCTCAACCTTTGTGCTGGGCACGGTGGGAGTTGTTAGCCCAGGTGTGGACACAGGGGTTGTATTGTCAGTAAGAGGAATGGGAGGTGGACCAACACTGGCCTGGGTCTTTTCACTCAGCCATTCGTTCATCAGATGCTGACATAAACACAAATATATAGCATTTCAAATTTTTGTAACATATTAATAAACGAAAGGAAGGCAATAAAATCAAAATATCAATTCTCAATAATTAGCCTGTTTCATGTGTTACTGCATTACTGTACGTGACTACTGTTAAAATGATATGCACACCAGACGTTACATGTTTCATTCTTGAAGTTTCAAACTGGACAAGACATTAGATTACAATGTGAAAGAATGACTTCACATTGGTCGGCCCCAGTTCAAACTGTATTACATAGGAGGTAGTATTCTCTTTGATTCAGAGCAAAACGACTCCTGTCATCACGTCCAGAGATTCTTGGTCTTTAACTAGGTTAAAGATACCAGTTAACTTTTCTGTCGGTACCCAAGGCTCTTCCTACTCACCCGTTTAGTTTTGAGGAAGCGAAAGTTGTTATCAGCATTAATCGGGCAGCGTGGCTGAGTGTGATCAGCGTTAGGTGAAGGGGTGTTGGGGGCACTGACTGGAGCTGCCAGGTTACTGTCCTCACTTCCTACTGTACACTCTGAGTTACCACTGTTCATACGACTCCTCCTACAAATGTAAAACACAACTTTACATATGAAAGTCTGCAGCTTTTCTTCTGGAGATAAACTGTGCTCTTATTTGTTCCACAGGTTTTTAATATCATAATTATTAACTTATATTCCGCTTTCCTCTGTTACCTGGAAAACCGAGAGGAAACCTTGTAACCCGCTTCAAAAGAAAAAGCCACCTTAAATTTCCCTTATTAACAGAAGGTGGAAAAGCGGACATGTACATTGAAGCAAGTTGTACATTTAAAGGGGTTGAGCAGTACGATGTGACACCAACTGGGCCACAATGTTGATGCTGCAATGCATTGATAAATGTCTGCATCAGACCAGACATGAAAACTTTGGAGCCAAAGTGTTAGCAGAACTAACCATTATACACAACATAATGTTTAAACTAATCATTATACACAACATAATGTTTAAACTCTTACAAAAGTCAACTGAAGTCAGTAAATAAAATGCTTACCTTCTGGCTGGATGACTCTTTCGTCTTTTTCTGAAATAAACAATTATGTCTATATTATTGGGACACATTAAGGCTATCAAACGAATATTGACTCAATGGTTTTGTGATTGGCTTTATGGCGTACTTATTTCACTCATATGACGGTGTGCCAGCCCAATGGTTGAAGGAAACAACCTTAAGCAATGCCGGCAACACAGAGACACCACAAACCATTTACAAGACAAAAAACTGGACACCGCCCCAAATGGGCCTCCTGATGTCACAAAGCACCAGGGCACACTGTCAATCACCAGCTCAAAAGAACAAAATTAACATTCAAGACTGATTTCATGATATAACAATAATAGTTTTATTAAACATTATCATTTATGATGGTCAAACTAAAAAATATTGTTGGCTTTGATTTTTTTAAAAAAGTAAAACAAAGTAAAAGGTATATTTAAAAAAAATTCAATGATACCACCCTCATAACCTCTTGTCGTATGGACGACCAAATTGTTTTCCAATTTTGCTCACAGGTTATCAAACTACCTTCTATATTATAAAAAGCCCTAAGAGCACTTTCCTAGAGTTCAACCTACCCTTTGATAGCCTTCTGTTCTGTTTGAGCTTCTTGCTTCACTTCAACAGGTGCTGCAATTTCCAGGTCCTAAAAAAGTAACAGCTTTGTATTGTCATGTTATATTACATGTGGTTATGCCGTTAACAGCAAGACAAATATACAATAAATTCAAACAGCCAGGTCTCTTATTCCATCAGTAATAACTTGCTGCAAAAATACGAGACAGCTGTGGACTGCTTCAAGAACGTTTCACAAGAATTCTTTAAATTAATATCCACTGAAATAAAGTTTGTTTGTTTGATTGGTGTTTAACGTCGTACTTAAAGGTATTTCATTTATATGATGACAGATTCTCCACTTCTTATTCTACTCTACTCAATACAGCGGAAAAAAGGGAGGAAACCTCGTAAAAACTGCCCCCGCGATTGCCAAAGTCACCTCGTGTGACTCCCTCATATACCTCAGGTCCACTGGGAGACTTGAACCCGTGCGGGCCCATGAAATAAAGTAAATTGCAGAAGAATGGGCAGATTTTTGGAACATTACGTCAACATGCTTAATACAAAGAACAAAAACTAGCTGCTGACCTCTGACTGTGACTTTTCCACCTTGGTTTTCTTAGTTGTTTCAAGACGTGCTAAAGCTTCCTTTCGCCTTTCTTCTCTCTTTTCCAGTTTTTCAAATGCTTTCATAATAGCCTGCATTTTTCTTTCCTCTCTTGTCTAAAAAAACGACAAATACAATACTGATGAGAACAATGTGTCTGAGATACTTACTAGGACACTGATATTACAAGTAAAACTATTTCAAGCATTATATTTTTATTTCTTTGATCAATGTTGGATCAGTGTTAAAGGGTATTTTGTTTGTATAACGATTTTGCTTTCTTGGTATAGGTTGGAAACCCAAGAATAAAAATTACCTCCAGAACCTGTTTAAAACATCTTTCTTTTTTTTGCAAGTTTAGGATCTACAGCGTGGTCCAACTTCATTGAATGCTGATGGTCACTTAAAGAAGCTTGTACTGCTTAACGCCTTCAATAGTATGTCAGTATAAAATAGTTCACCGACATGTGGTGTTCTTGACAGGCCTTTGGGTTTCCCCCTGTGTGTCTAACTCAGGCTTGCTGGCAGCTTGTCAAGATCCATACAACACTTGATCAAGGGAGCATAAAGTGTAATAGCAAACTGTCATTAATTGGTGAAGTAAAATAACCCTGTTCTGGTCCATCCAAATACCCTTTGTCTTGTCTGTGTAACTACTACTATTTACTGTTATAATCTCTTGGTGAAAATTACCAGTAAATCATTACAACCTGTGATAAAGAGAAGTAAGGAACAGTAATCTCACCATTTTTCTCTCCCTCTCAGCAGCTTGTTCTTCTGTCTCACCCTCCAACAGGTCAGATATATCTGGATTTTCTAATGTTTCTACTGGTTCTGAGGCCTTTGGGGGACTTTCCTGGGAGCAAAACAAAACTACATATTAATTTAATTAGGGATGGTACAAGATGTATCACAGTAACAATACATCAGAAGAAATGGACCAGGCCATGTACATGATGTGATATTAGGTCAATATTGACAAGAGCTGTGTATGCTCAAAGGGTGAAGAGAACCGTCTTAGAATCAGTGGCAAAAGACAATGAATGACCAGATACAAGACAAGCACAGGACGCAAAAATGGTGACCAAGACAAAGGGCACAAAGTAACTGTGCTGAAGACTTAAATCTTCTTTTTGTGTCCCATAGATTAGAAAGCACAAGGGGAAAAGGGCAGACGGGGCAAAGGAGCACAGGAGGCTAAAGAAGTTTTATTTTATTGTAGGTGTTACTTATGATTTCTAACAGTGTGAAAAATAAACCTAACGTTTGACAGCGTGCTTTCACTGTGAATTCTGCGATCTAATGAAATTATTACCTACAACAATAAATTAACAGAAACATTCTTTCAGCAACGCTGTCAAAATTACCAGCAGTATGAAGCCAAATAGGTGGCGCTTGACTTTCTGGCCTTTTTTTCATAGAATAAATCCAACTAATAAAGCCCAATTCTATATCCCATGATCAGTCAAAGTTATAGTTTGATTGATTTTGGTTTTACTCTGTACTCAATGTTTATTTCACTTCTGTGGCGGCATGCCAGCCCAATTGGTTAAGGAAACCACCGTTATCACAATGGCAACATACAAAACAAAACAGGACACCACAATAAATCAGCATCCTGTACCCATTCGCTCAAAGAGCACCAGGTCACCGGATGCTCCCGCCCAACCACCCAAAGTTTGTTTGTTTGTTTGATTGGTGTTTAACGTAGTACTCACCAGTATTTCGCCTATACGACGACTTACTAATCTTAACAATTTGCGTTGCCGGTGTGTGGTGGAAAACCGGTAAGAAACACACTCGAAGTTAAAACACTATTGAACAACACACCAGAGCCCCTTTTAACATTTGTTTACCTGTACAGGTTGGGTAGTTTGTTCAGACAGTGACTGTTCAGCCATAGACACAGCAACAGCAGCATTAGCAAGGCTCTCTAAAAAACTTGTATCAGGGGGAATAACTGCTGTGGGTGGAGGTACTTCTTCCTTCACCGCCTCTGCTTCCTCTTTAGCTTTCTGTGCCTGACATCTTTTACTCGTTCGGCAAATGATAGGACTCCTCTCCCTGCAAATTGATGGAAGAAACAAAACAAAACATGTCAATGATTCTTTTTTTGGGGTAAGAAAAAGGATTTTGTTTGATTGGTGTTTAACGTTGTACTCAAGACTATTTCACCTATATGACGACTTATTATTAATTTGTGTTGTCGGTGTATGGTGGAAAACCTAGAAGAAACCTCGTAAAAACCACCACGCGAACTCCGCAGCCATCAGAAAACTTCCCTTAAATACCTAAGGTCCACAGGGGAAAAAGAAAATAAATTCATAAAGAACTATTTTATGTTCTTTCTGAAGGCATTTTATTGTTTGCCTTAAAAAAAGAATTAATAAATTTTCACCAAAATTATGCTCCAAATTAATTACGCGTGATAAAGACCGAACTGGTTGACCTGTGCATGTCATATTACCTGTTCCAATAATTTGATTGGCTTAAGTTGATGACATGTCTTCAAAAACGAAAATATGACCAAGGAAAACTTTATACATAAATTAAAGTTTTAAGTCGTAGTTAAAACAGCATTATTTGGGCAAGAATGTGTAATCTAAAGCGAGTTATATGACACAGCAATGAATTCAGAAATGTACGAGCTTCAAAAACACCCCTAACATGGCGGGTATTGTGCAGACGATCTCGCAAGCTTTGTTCATCGAAATTGTCGAATTTCTGACAGTTTTTCTTTGTTAAATTTTTTTTTTTTCACTGAGTACTTTTCAAATGATGATGTTTATTGATTAAGAATATTTCAAAGACTTAAAAATGAAAAATCACATATGAAATGATGATTTTTACACTCTCAAGTGCCCCTTAAGTGGTGCTCAAACTAACTTACCCATTTTGTGAGTTAGATCTTTTCCTTTTCTTTTTAGAAATACCACATCTAACCTTAGCGCATGCACACTCCACACTGAAGGAACTGAAATGAGAGGTTGTCCAAGAATGAAATACCACCACTATAACCGTACTTTTAGCAGTAAAAACAGCAGGTGCACATTTCTATAAATCTTATACATCTTTGCAGTTTTCATTTAAAATTTAAAATCATATCTGCACTTAAAATTGGGGGCTTTCAACAAATTCTGATTGCCTATAATTAAATTGCAAGGATAAAAACATAGAAATAAAAAATAATCAATAGGTCTGGAGAAATCCTGTCTTTTTGTCTTCCCAGAATTTTGGACTTTGACATCTACATTTAAGAATACCCATGGTTTGGTACGAAGATTTCCCTATCTTGCTTAGCTGTTAAAATTGGAACATTTCAGTATTTTGACTTGTCATATGAATCTTGTGTCGTTAGGGTTGAATTATTTATGAAGGAAGTAGCAACCGTCTGATGACATAAGCACCCCTGGAAAAAATGTAAAATTCTGCGACCACAAATTTTCAGGTTACACATTTCTCGCCGGATCCTACATACGTTAAATACGGCTCGTAAGATTTCACGCCATAAATTCAACTTTTTCTGTAAAAAAAAAAAAGAAAAAAGAAAATTGAAATTTCTCGCCAGATGCAAGATTTCACGCGACCGTGGGTCATATGATTTTCCAGGGGTGGACATAAGACATGATACCATCGCTTACAAGTCAAGCATATCCCAACAAAGGTATTAGACCCATACCTTACATTTTTTATTTAATAGATGGATTTCTCCAAAAAAATGTTTGCGCTTATTTAGTTTTTTGTGATCGTTTGATACTCTGGATAAGTTTTTTTATTTTTTTTTAACTGATAAAATGTGTTGAGTTCTACAAACCTGGGGGCGGAAAAAACAGAAAGCTTCTGAAGTTGTACTTTCTGAGAAAAATATCTATAAATCAAGTGATTCTGAGATAACACAAAATATCTAAGTTTCGGGTGCATATGTGACTTCAACAGAAATTTTGTATATGTGGATTAAAGAAAATGGGCAGGTTTACTAATTTTTATTAAATATCAGCTCATTCATGCAAAACCAATTAAAATTTGAAACTTAACCCTTGTCCTGTCGCGTTGTTTCAGTCAGGCAGGCAGCAGGCCTGCCAGCTACTCAGCAGGCAGCCTCAGTGCTGCAGGCCACAGTGTTCAACAGAGTGACTGCTTTTAATGACAGCAAGCAGTATGTCCCAATGTTTACTATTTTTGAAAATTTTTCAATAAATATTTGAATGTACTTTTAAACATGATGTGTTTGCTTTCTTCACTGTTTATACATTATTTTTTGGATTAAATAAACATAAAAATCAATAACAACGTCATAATTTTGAGCATATACTTTTTTTGTATTTTTTGACTTAGTATTTTCTATGATGTTTGCAGTTATGAGTTATTGTTTTCATTTTGATGTTTGGTT
>JAVFBZ010147062.1:0-20052 GCA_032466195.1 Katharina tunicata | reverse complement strand
CGACGGATTCTCCACTTCTTTAATCTACTCTACTCGATACGGCGGAAAACCGGGAGGAAACCTCGTAAAAACCGCCCGCACGATTGCTGAAGTCACCTCGTGTGACTCCCTCATATACCTCAGGTCCAGTGGGAGACATGAACTCGTGCGGTAGATCGAAGGAGGATCTGCAGTCAGACGCGCTAACCACTGAGCCACGACGCGGGCCCCAATGTAAATAGAAAATGTTCGACACACCTAGTTAAACCTTTGCTGAAGGCCAGAAACAAAATAGCAGATTCGTCTATTTCTGTCGGATAACTTCACAGCTTCGTGAACAAGTAAGACTTGGAGCAAAATCAGGTGATAGCTTTTGTTGACATGCCCAAGATACACGGCCTTACTGGGGACAGCATAAAGCCCAAGTGTTCGCCGTCGATAGGGAAAGATTACATGTTATTGGCTCTCTTTACTCTGTAATTAAACCAACATTTCTATTTTATATCTCATTATTTTACCCTTTTATTTTGACGAAAAGACCGCATTGATAAGTCACTTGATGTACCAATAGCTTTTAAACACGACTCCTGAGTAGCTTCTTTAACACAGGCTTCATCCAGTTCCCAGTTATTTTCTCTTGGTCAGGGGTTAATAACTGATAAACAACCAAGATCGTATTAACGTGAGGCTGTTGATCATTCCATAACAAAATTAAATGAACAAGTAAACTGGAATGGACATAAATACATACATCGTTTGATGATTTATGATTTAGTTTGCAAACATAAGTATAATTTTAATATAAGTAATACGCTTTGGAGATTGACGTCTAACTAATACTTGTTTTCTAGACCCTTCGTACAAATTACATATTGTGGTATTAATATTTTCAAAATTCTATTAAATTATAATTATTAACACTTATCAATTTTCAATTTCAAATTAACCAAATGCTATATATCAACAAGAGATGTAAACATATAAATGTTTCAAATTTTAAAAGTCGTAGATACATGTATGTAAAAATGTTCAAGTTTTCAAAGCTGATTATATGCAATTCTGTTTACACCATTTCTGTTTACACCAGAATTTATAAACATTATTTAAATCATAGTTTTAACTATTGTACATTATATTTTGTGATACATATCGATCTTCTAACGGTTCTTATCACGATCAATGTTTTCAAATAAATCCATCATAGAGGTGACTGTGTAGAATTGTCGCATGACATGGTCGAAGTTTACAAGTCCACCAACATGTGTTTGCTGTCGTACATTCTACATTTTGGAGCTGCAGCTTCTTTTTGTTTTCTTACTGAAAGTAGGTACTATGACGCATATAACATCGTGCTAGAACCAATTTCAGTATTTTTCGTGTAGTTTATGCTGGACTTTGTTGTCGCATACAGTTTGCAAATGCATAAATATGTATTGTCGTATATTGGGATCAAGCGCTATACAATCTCTTAAAAGTTGAGAAATGTGCTTATTGAGGACTGTCATGGATTCCCGATCTACAACTGTGTTCCGGGGAACATTAAGAAGGGGTAGACCACGCATGCAACAAAACACAGCTTCTGCTCCTCTGGCAACTAGATCTTTGTACCAAGAATGCCTCAAAAAGATTGCTGGGTGCATCACTTTAAACCAATATGCACCAGAGCCAATCATTGCAGCCTATACGGATGGTGTACGGCATTAGGATCTAGAACCAGTGAAATAGCCTTGGCCTCTGCAGAGACTGTTCGTTCCTCCACAGTACTAATCATACAACATTGTTTTTAACCGGGTAACAGCTCGACTCTTTGACTAAAGTCCAATAATGAAATACTCCTATAGGCTTCCCTGAGATGACAACTTAACTGAAACCTTATGAATTCAGCATTAACCGTACAATAGAGACAAAATACTTACTATTCCTAAGAACATATATTCAGTCAAACTTTTATTGGACGTTTTAAATACGGATATTTTCTAGTAAGACAAAAGCCAAATTGAATCTGAGTTAAAATCAACATCTAAACTTTGTTAAACCAGCTTAGTTATTCATTCTTAACTGTAAAAGAACCAAAATGAGCCGTTTATTTTTTATCAAGATAGTAAAGACATACACATATTGTTGTCATCGTGTATATATGGGTTCGTTTCGATGTCAATATATATCTAGTATGCCACTCTAGTGTGATTGAAAGGTGACATTGAATAGCCAAACCGGTGTTTACTTGTTACTTTGATCACAGTTCATGGTTTGACGACCTGTGCTGATTAATGGTATTTAATGGGTTTAAAGGGGGAAGACCAGCCATTGTGTAAGTTTATGTGTACTGATCCAGACATGTAATACAAAGCGAAGACATAGTTGAAATGCTCAACTCAATAGTTTCTAATTATGTGATTTCTAACAGGATGTGACGTAGCTGGTCCATCTCTACACAGTTGAGATAACATGAGACTAGATAAAATTTGAAGACTTCTCATAATATATCAATATAAATATCAAACACACGCGCTGTTTTTTGCAGAGACTATTTAGCAGATTCGGATCCAAGTTGTCAACAACAACAAAACAGAACAAAAAGCAAGAACAAGACAAACGTCATTATCATATTCTTGCTTCAGCGCTGTGAACTGTTCGATGCGCTGAAATAAAGACCTTACCAGATTTGAATACGTAAAATCATCATAATTTAAAGCCTTACAGGCCGTATTATATTTACAAACAGTGATATAACATCTTTGTGCTATCCTCCAATATGAAGTATGATTTGATTACAACTCGAACATTTAAAAATTGTGTTGTTCACATACCTGATATTTCTCTATTAGTGTCCGTTTCCATTGGTCCAATTGGTTGATTCTGGTTTGAATTATGTTGATTTAGAAACAGATGCACTATCGTTAAATCTTGTCAGCTTCTCTCAGGACTTGATCCAAATAAAGCGGACCGTGTTCAATATAAATGGAAAACATGAAAATAGTTCCAGATAGACATGTAAGATACGGAATTAGTTCAGCCTCCTTAGCACGCAAAACCCTTCCAAAGTGTTTTCTTCTTGATCGCGTTGATCTTACTAGTTAATCAACATCACCATCAAAGACTGGCCGCATTATTCTGTGTTAATTTGCCAGATTTGAAACCGAGGCGCTTTTGTACGAGCTCAGCTAGAAACTATTAAGAGTATTAAAAACATTTTTTCTACATGCTTGGCATGGGCATTATACAAACGATATACAACTACAGTTTAGTATTAGATCCATTATGTCATTGTTTACTATACTTTTAGTAGATCACACAATACAAATCCCAGCTAACAAGCGAACCTCCTTTGAAGAAAAGTGGCTCTATTACCAGCTGTTATTGACGTTTCTTGTCTTCGGCTACGGTAACCGAGTTTTAGCGGACATCTCTTTGCCAAAGAACTGTTCTAATCGCAGCTTAATTTGATTCAGAAGTGTTCCTAACCGAAGACATAGAAAGATTTGCTAAGTAAGCCGACAAGATTGTTTCAATACATAGCCATAGTCACCCAACCAGGATTCTATGTAGTTTGTGAATACATTGAAAGACCTGTATGACAAGCAAAGCGTTTCAATATTCGATAAACTGCATTTGTTTTAAAAGGCTTAAATATGCACAAAATATTTTTAAATGTCTTTAAATTTGGCATTTGCGTTCAATAACTTTATATTTGTATTGTAAATTTAGAATATGTGTTCTAAAACTCTGCGTTCGTATTATTCACATTTATATATTTATTGTCTATACTTCATAGTTATTCATGCAAAATTGCATTCTGGGAAACAAATTAAACCAAAGACAATTGAATTACGATATTTCATTGGGTGATTGTTTGTGTGGTGTTTGTGATGCGGACTCAGAAGGAGGAGCAGTCGTCATTCATGTTTAAATGTATTCCATTGGAAATGAATCCAAAACTAACACTTACATATCCCGCGAGTGATACTTTGGATGGCGTTGCTTGTAGATTCCATCGTTAGAATTCTCTCCTATCCTACGTCTATTTCTCAATTTCTAACATTAATTTAATCTGTCATAAAACTGACATTTTCAGGAATTTGCTTTTTCCTACAGCAGTCAGAGACTTGCATAATGTTCGTATTAATATTAAAGAATTCTCAAACAAATCCGTTGAAGATAAATCAATGGGATATACATACTAACTTGGCTAGTCCGGTGTAAACTGCAGAATTAAGAAGGGGCCCAATCACTTAAATGTTCATTTGTACAAATATAATAGCATAAATGTTAAAACCTGCCAATAGAGTACCTGTAGATGTGCCACTTCCCCTATTGCGCAGCCTACAAAGCTACTCGTAAAGAAACGCTCACCAAGAAAGAACGCATTACTGTACCTGGTGTTAACAACAACATGTAATTGGATATTGCATCTGACCGTCTTCCGTCAGTTATTCTCATAGGGCACAACAAATTCACATTAGAGGAGAACAAACGTATCGTAGTCGACGATTACATAAGTGCAACTGGTACATTTAATAACTTATACATCGTAGCCATTTGAATATTGTATATAAATAAATTACTGTGATAGAGATTACAAGTACAGCTTGGATACGTGAACATGTATCAGCTCGAGTTGTCTCAATTCGGACTATAGCAGTATCAAGGCAGCTTGAAGGGCAAGACTGATACGCAGTTCGATTTAACGAGAGCTAAGACACGTAATCTGCACTTTGCTTATAATCTATTTTTAACATACCTTCAGTATTTCATGAAAAATCGCTTTTTCTGAACATTTTGTCAAATTTTCGCGGACACTCGGCACTAAGGGGCGAAGAACTATATGAAGCCCGCTACTTGAACAAGAGCAGCGACAGTAGCTAAATTTCTGCTATGACAAACGTTGTTTCATTTCATTGTTTGTCCCAGAAAACCAGCTAATGTTTGTGCAATCTAAATATTAAATAAAAGCAAGCTATAGTAAATGCAAACACTGTTTCTATGGAAACAGAGAGTTTGTTTACATATATTACTACGCAAAGAGAAACCCTGAGAACGTAACGACGTCACGGTATTCTGCACTCGTTTCCCATTGATTGCTTCTTACCATACATTCAGCATCAATCCCCGGTAGGGGACACTGCGACAATGTAAACTTACCAGTGAAAAGAATACTTATACCAACCATCTGATACGGGGAATTAGCAGTTGCCTCTGTATCACGTTAGTGAGGTGCATAGGTATATGATGACCATGTATCAAATGTTTCACACAGTCCTAGAATGTGATAATACAAGTAATACTGTGTTCATGTATCAATTGCAAACATATGCTAACACCTAACAAGTCTAACATATAAAGATGCATCTATCAAAAAGTCCTGTGCAGATGAAGATATAGTACCCCTTCGTATATTTTTACAATTGTGATATATCTACATTATACAGATGATGACGGCCATAAGAAATAATTGGTATGATAAAGACTACCTGCTTGCAGTATTTCTTGACAAAGAGAAAGCCCATTGTATGGTCTTTATTCTTTAAAGTATAAAATTTTACATTTGTTCTGTGATAAGGTCTATGAGATATGTCGTGTGTTGATGGACGTGTGTATGTCTTGAGAAGAAAGACTGTATATAAATAGGTCGAGAGTCTTGTTGAAAAAACATTATAGGGCATTTGGTTGATATGAATGGTATTTATTATGGATAGGGGAAGTAGTTGATATTTGACAAAACCTACCTGACATGAACTAATTCTGATATTTCGCTTTTGAATGATATTTAATGGAATGAGATGGGTATAATATGAAATAGCAATACCCTGAACACGATTACAATAAGTCATGAATAAATATATGAGTCCAAAATATTAAATCAAAAGAGTTTACCGTAGCAGGCGATGTTTTAAAAGGTAAAATATATACCTAAATTTTGAGCTATTTTATTGCCTACCTCATTTATGTGAGCGATCAATTTATTGGTTATGGTTACCAAGCTCGTGGTTGATTTAATGCCCTTGTGACATATACACTGTTTTCTATTAAGTAATTATGATTAGAACCAATTGTTGGATAAATCCCTAAAACAAGCAATATTCAAGTTTAGATAAAAGCATTTTGTGTCTTAAAACACGGCTATAATGTTCCTGTTGTCGTAAGCAAGTTTATCGTACAGATATGTTAACGTGTGTAGATTCGAATGATTAGAGCAAAAGCTGAATTGATTATTATGAATTATAAAATTCTCCCTCAAATAATCAGTCATATTTTTCGCAGTTATTTTCACAAAACTTTGCTGAATGTGCAGCAATATGACGATTATTTGCAAAATCAAGAATAGAACCAGATATAAAAACAGGAAAAATTCTCCCAACATAAATTTAGTAGGAAATGTGTTGTAAGGGCCTAATTGAAGGAGAGGTTTACGATGTAGCAGACATGAAAGGCTGTTAAGTCTTTTACAGGTTAAATAATTTCAAGGCAGATACCATCATATCCAGGGGGACTATTCTACAAATTACTTAAAACATCTTTGTTATTGGAAAAATAACTCGTTGCAAATAATAACATTTCAGGTTGGGGATTTCGTAAGAATGTATTAAAATCTGTGTTGCAAGCAGGAATTCTGGCGCTAGCGTCTTATGGGTACTTTTAGGCAGTTGTTGAAATTATTTGCGATCCTTCATGAATCGCTCAATTTTTCATTTTTATGTATAAATATTCGGGTTAGACTTTTTAATCTTAGTTTTATTTAAGATTTCATTAGTACATTGCAAAGTTCCTTTCATTTTATCATAAACTCTAAAAAAAAAACGGTAAAACAAAGCCAAATTTTGTTAATAGATTGTATTTCTAACACTAAACTATCATATTCACCATGTTCTTCCAGATTTTTTATCAAACCACCCCTTTTTCTCTTAGGCAGTGATATGTACACAAGTTGTAGTGTGGGATGTTGTATAAATTTTCAATACCAGGAGAAAGCGAAGTTTCAGAAATGCATATGATTGAAAACGTATGACTAAAAGTTTAAATATAAAATAATATAACTGTATTTTCCTGAATTCTTTACAGTATTTACGCTCTTCAGGACAAGAATCTGCTACGTAGTTGGACAGTAGTTGGCTCATACAATTGTTACTTTATGTGAAATGTAAAATTAAGCTTCCTCACTTATACTGGAACATATAATATATTATTATCCGCCAAGCAGCATCTCTATGTTTTGGTTGGTCAATTTGCAGTGGGGTAATTTCCCATACACCCCGTGAGATTTTTCCAGGGAAAGTTTGACCGCCACAGGGTGTACGAACTGGTTAAGGCGGCACAGGGTGTACGAACGGGTTAAGGCGGCACATGGCGAAGGAATTATAGGACAGTCATATAAATCCGTACACCCTTTTAAAGTGTCAATAACTAATAGGACTGAAGAACGCATGGCTTGTGTTTTTAAAACTTTTATTTCAATAATAGTACGTTGCTTCCCAACAGAAAAAATATAAATTATTAAGTATCAATTGTTGTCCTGTTCAGGAATCGAGACTATGGATATAGTGAATAGAAATCAAAATATATATACATATATTACAGATGGCTGGCTGGGATGACATGGATATCAGGGCCCGTATTATTAAAGTGAATTAAGTAATTCCCGAAGTCAAAATAAACTTAGCCAAATTTCGAACCTTAATTCATAAACGCTGCTTTCCTTTTAAAACATTTGACGAAAAATGCAATACAGTAAATGATAATTTTAAATTATAAACCACATTATTTCAAATCGATTTTTTTTTTCAATAGAAAATAAAAAGTTGAAATTTGGCTAAGTATGACTTAACTTAAGGAAATGCTCAAGTAGCTTTATAAATACGGACTTAAATCTTTATTTATTATTATGATGTGTTTGTTTAAATATTTATATTTGACTGGCCTATGAGAAGGCAGATGACTGTTGGAGTGTAGGTAACACCTTTATACCATAAGTGACCAATCAGAATTTACTATTGGCTCTAGCATCATTTCGGGCGGGGGATTGAAACCAGTTTTAAGATAGATACTAAGTATAGTGCAGGAAGTTGGAAGTAAGTTACTTGGTAGATGGGAGGGAGTTTTGAAGAAAGCTACAAAGTGAAAGGGACAGGATTTGGAGACAAAGGAAGAAGAAAGGAGCGGAATAGCAAAACTAAGGTTTAATTATAATGAATTCGTAAATTATATTGTGAGTGTTAAAATAATTATTTAAGCTCCAACAATCGTGATAACTCTCAAAGATCTGTAGGTATCAATTGATAATTGTATGTTTCATTGTGTTATTTATTCCCTTGAGTTTTAATAAAACATCATTTAATTCACGGAGAATAGTTTGTGTTAATTGACTAATTTAATAGACCCACGGCACACTGCGCACTCTTGGTTTTAGATAATTTTTGATTAATTCAGATAATCACTGGGTTAAATAATAGGAGTAAGTATCAATTAAAAGGATATAAAATTGTAATACTTGTTAACCGTATGCGTTTGGTCTGAGACAAATTAAAACACTATAAGTAGAATGTTGAGTGTATCCAGCCGTATAAATTCTATTCAGCATAGGCTTTTGTTCATTGTAAGTGAACCACAGACGCTTGTATCAAGCGTGTAGTCGCCGATAACTCATTATACTAGCCGTCTAATGTATATATAAGAAGAGAAGATAGGAAAGACACTTTCGGGAAATTTCCAGAAATCGATAAATAAAACAACCTGCACTGATATTACTACGCACCTGGGGTATTTGGGGCTCCTCTTTTCAAATACTTTGTCATTTTACTATAATTTCATCAATATACTCGATAATCACATATTCTAATTTCCGACTAAACTGTTTTATTCGGCTTCTTGTCTGCGGTACTTGGAAGTCAACTCAAGTGAGTCTGGGGCTTTCGAGTACTCTCTTTAGGAGGCCGGTTTATATGAACCTGCCTCCGTATAATTGTTAGCATTAGGGTTGAAATGCCCTGCAGTTACATATATATTTTTATAACGAGTAATCACACTGGCACAGGGATAGCGACTAATTAAAGTTAAATATATATTTTTTTGTATAAATATAGAGAAAGAAAATTTTGCTTGCCTCCGCCGGGATTCGAACTCGGGTAGAAATAAACTCACTGAAATACGCCACTATGTATATGGAGATATTATTTTGCGAGATAATAGCGTCAACAGTAGTTAAATATCAACATCAAACGAAGCCTTTAGCGTATTCTCCCATTAACACTAATGTTAAAGTCGCTTTGTTTATTTAAAATTACGGATGGAAAATAATGAAGTCTAGTCGAAATTCTCTTGTCTTGTCCTGTATACGGCTGAAAATTATATAGGTATGTGGAAAACGTTTCCTCCAATCACATTATATAAGTAATGTGAAGAGCGCATTTACTGTAAAAAAAGAAGACCTAGTTTTTTTAAAGCGGCGCTCAGTATAGGTCTGGGTGTTTATGGCAGGTAAGCCCTGGCTGGTTGGTTTGGGGCTGTCATCAAGGCGCTTTCTATATTGTAATATACCGGTATGAAAGCACTGTGTCTTTGTTGTTGTTTCGCTGTAGCCTCTAGAAACAGTAGATCGCGTTTGATTTTACGCAACATTACCAACCGGCACATCCACGAGGGGACAGCCAAGAAGCCTACCTCAGCTGTGAACGATGACGTCACAATTCCGGGCTTTAAATAAAGTAAATAACGGCTATGCTTTCTCGGTTCCAAATGTGACACGGTGAATTGTCTTTCCAAATACACTTTGAAAATAATAAGTGTTTATCGAAATTGTCTGGTCTTGCATTTTTAGCGATTCTAATGGACCCATTCATTACATCAATGACAGTGCTTGCAAGGTTGGTAAATTATTATGTGTAAAGACGTTCATAATGAAATGAATGTGACTGTACAAAGTATCATCCTGCTGCTTATCGCTTTAACAATATGTTTAGAAAGTTACAGCAATAACCATGATATTATTTGAAAGTGTTTATTGTCACGCTCGGTGGTCGGTTGCCATTGTTCCACACACGCTAATAATTGAACAGAACAACATTACAATTCAGGGGCCGGTTACTCAAAACAGTGTCAGCCGCTAATACGGGATTAAATCCTTAAAAGCGGTATAAGACAAGGCCTTTGAACATGGCGTGATGTCATCTAAACTAGGATTAAATTTAATACTGATTTCAGCAACCGGCCACGGGACATTTGTTCATCTTTACTAACTTCCGCTGATGCCTTTCTAATAGCTCAACAAATATCAAAGACGTGCATTGCGTTTATGTGATAATGGCTTCAAACATTATGTTGTTGACAGAAAACGAACTTAACGTACACATGGCATTTGTAAATATTTGAATACAAGTAGGGTTACTAAATTCATACCTCAGGTGCTGGTACAATAATAACATAATATATTGTCCACTGTCTATCGGCTTAGAACGTATTATCTACGCAAACGACTTCAGCATATCAGTCAGACACATGTGAATTTGAACACTGTAGATCAACTTTTTCACGATTTTTGCTTTATTGTATTGAAATTTGTCGGACATCTGTGGACATTTGAATTATTGAGCACGTGCAATTGTGACAAGACAAGAAAGGAAAATCTGTATATATCTTGACTGCAGTGTGGTTATTTCTGCGCTATTGACATTTTGCCATTTCAATACGAATATTGTGTACAGGACAGACTGTATCAAAGTAATTTGTTAATATTTTGTTTGGAAACCATTAAGCTATTAGTAGCAGCAAGATTGCGTGCTAAACCCCGGTTTAAATTTAGCACCACTTCTGATCTGGCGTTTGAAGAATGCAATGAATTTGACCAATTTTAACGCTAATCACTCGACGAAGGACAACTGGATTCCGTCTGGTGGAATATTTTGGATATTTACCGTGACTCTGTTAACAGCTCTAATTGTTGTAACCGGACCAGCTAACTTACTAATCAGTCTTACTTTTTTACGACAAAGACGTTCTGTGACATTTAATGGCTTTGTTATTTTGGCTGTGTCTCTCTCATGTGTGGACATGGCAGCTGGATTTATAACTATGCCTATACATCTCTATATGTTCGTAGCAGAATGGTCTTTAGGGGAGCCGGCATGTGTTATTTTCAAAATCGTAGATTACGGTTTGTTATCGGTGACAATCTTGACAATCACTTATGTTGGGTATGATAGGTACAGATGTGTGGCGTCACCGCTCTCCTACAGGAACAACTTTAGTCAACGTCGCGTCATAGTGATGTCAGTCGTAATGTGGGTTATAGGAATAGGCGCTTGGGTCCCTGGAATTGTAGTTACAATTGTGCTACATCAAGAGGAAGTAAAACTGTGCACAATTCAGAACTACGGTTATTTAGCCATACCTCAGTCTATCTTTTTTTTACATGTACCTACACTTTTTATTGCGGTCATGTACGGAAAATTGGTTAGGAGTTTAAAACATCGAGTAAAACCGGGAAATAGAAGGCGTGAAAGGGAGGCGCACGTGGTCTCGAAGAGGCCAAATTATGAAATCGACCCAATACCGCAACGCTTCAAAACCAATTCAAATTGTGCCAATGTTAACACACTTGCTTCCCCATCAGATGGACGATCTGATGATTACATACGATCAGAAATTAGCGGTCAAAATCAAAGGTGTATCAAGACATCTCTTCTGGTTGTTGTTACATATCTGTGTACTTTCGTTCCGTTTTGTATCACGTGGCCAATCATTCAGGTTTGTGAAAGTTGTGTAGATTATAGATTATATCATGCCTTTGGTTATATTACTTATTTTTACTCTGCATTGAACCCTTTCATTTACCTAGCCACAAGTAAACAATTTCGGCGTGATTTTAAAAAGCTGAATGTTTTTAAGAAAACTGGGGTTCAGCCAGTATAGGAAACGACAATAGAACAGTGAATTGTTTAACATAATACACAACTTGTATTTATCTGCTTAAAGGTTTACGCCGTACTCAAGTGTATTTCACTTATATGTCAAGTTTGTGTTGCCGGTATATATTTGAGAAGAAACCTAGTAAAAACCACCCTGTGAACCAACAGTCACTTGTTATACAGAACAAGACGCTAACAATGGCACATCAGCATGATTATAAAACAAATCATTCACTATTAAACTTAAAAAGAAGAAATTTGATGGAAGCCATACAAATTCTCAGAATCCAGCCCCAAACGAACAGAGACCAGGATTCCTCCATATCATTGGCTTATGGTGATTTTATTGCTACCACCGGCTGTTAATATTTTACTTTAATCTAGAATAAGCCCATTCATATGCTGTTTTGGAATCCGCGGGAAAATGTCTGATATCATACAATCAATTTATAAATGTATACAAATGTGTTAGATGGGACAATAAGTATTCTGAATTTTGCCCTAATACAAATGGGAAGATATAGGACGAATACCATTTTGAGCTGGAATGTCTCCATTATACAGACCTCCGTTTTATGTATGTAAAACCTTATTATTGGAGAGAAACAAACATCCGTTTATAAATGATTACAATTACCATCATCTGAGAATATAAAATAACTGCGTACGCTGGCTAAATATATGATTAAAGCTGAAGCTTAAAGTAAAACTATCCTGTAATATGGTAAAGAGTTGTATGCTATAATGTTGTTAGAGTATGTATGTATCCATCAACGATATGTTTTGCTCTCCGCATGGAACTACCAGCATGATATTTTCTATACTTACGCTAATCGAAATATATGTTATAAGTTTGTATTCTGATGAGCAATAGCAAATAGCAAAGAAATAAACTTCAACTTAAACATCCAATCGTTAATTTCTTAGTTAAAAGGTAAGATTTCTAGATTTATCTCAAAATCCTTTATAGTTTACTTAATCGTCTATACAATCATAATGGTTCGTGCTAGTGTATACTTAAACAATCATGGGCCTGTCTTACGAAATGTGTGCAGCTTACGTCTAACATAGTTACTATGACGACCAGCAGTGAAGGCATTGCGTCGTCATGACAAATAAATCTACGTTCGCTTCGTAAGACAGACCCCTGGAGAGCAAATCAACATTTTCAATACAAAATAAACGCAGCATGTTTATATAGCAGTAGCTCCACAGATCAGTTTGGAGTAACACAGAATAAGAGAAACTCCGAACAAGAAATTCATGGTGTTATAGATAATACATTTCGACTTTATAATATCATCATCATTAGTATAAGGTTATGCCATCTACGTTGGTCTGTGTTTAAAGGATGATGGCATAATAAAGCCGAAATATGTTATCTTTTCCAACATGACGTCCTTGTTCGGAGTTTCTTATATTCTGTTCATACAATCACACCGGGTATTTCCAACTTGCCCGTGAACCCCACCAGGTAGATACCGGCATTAAATTGCTTGTCAAATTCCCAATGTTTAAAATCATGTAATCAAATGTTGTCACAAAGTTAACAATTTTTTAATTCAAACATTTCAGGAGGATAAAAACCACTATCTTAACTTTGTGTACTCAAAAATAAAAATTGCATTTGGCGGTTAGAGTAATCTTTACCGAATAACAATGCAGTTCATTGTTTGTTTATTTGTTTATTTTATTATTATTATGTTATATATATAATTATAATATATTTTTGTACTAAATGTAGAGAAAGAAAATTGTGCTTGCCTCCGCCGGGATTCGAAATATACATATCTATATATACTCTTTTTTTCGGGGGGGGGGCGGGATAAAATGGCTTAATTTAATAAAATAATAAAGTTTATCCTTTGAAAGGCTTCATCTGTTGAAGTCCGGGGCGGTAAATTTGGCATACCTTTTGCCGCCATTTTTTGCAGTTTAAACAAGCCGTTTAAAGTTACTTCTTTAGTATTACCCCACAAGACATCGCAATAAACAAAATGTGGTAATATCAAAGTATTATACAACATCTTTAGCGTTTTTAATTTGTGTAACATATGTTCAACATAACAACTAGAATCAAATCATCGTATATTTCTAGTCCACATTATTTTATTTATTTTACTCACTATAAGACTGAACAGCTTGCATGTAAAAATACGTAATTAACGTCTTATTTAACAATTATATCTAGGCAAAGATATGATGGGACAAAAAAAACAAAAGAGTTTTTTCTATCATATTACGTTTTGGGCTCTATCTTGCAGAAATGAACTGTTATATTACACATGGACTATACATTTGTTAATTGAGATATTTGGTGAATACATTGATAAGGTTATGGATAATTGGTGCTATTTGTTTTCCAAAGAAAAACAAAAAGAAGCAAGGATACTCAATCGTTACATAGTGTCTGTAGAAGAAAAGACTTGAAACGAGAAGTTGAAGGGCAATGTTTTAAGTCATTGGGCAAACTATTCCATTCTATATGTTCTTTGATCCTTAGAGTATAAAATATTGTATTTTTTCTGTGACGAGATCTATGAGATAAAGGGACGGTGTTCTTGTCGTGTGTTAATGGACGTATGTTCTACATGTTGTCCATATATTTGGATGTGGTTGATAGTATCTTTTGCGCTTCTATTGATTAGGCATACATGTAGGTTTGTTTTGCTTTTTTACATTTAAGGAAAGCCTGTTACTAGCTAGACCAATGTTGGATATTAACAAGTTCAACAATAATTTTATTACATACATTACCTTACAATTATCACAATACAAAAACCCTCAGTTAAACTAGTATCATATGTAAATTGAAGAGCAGTTAAGTTTGTACAATTGAACAAGCCATTCGTATATAAAATTTAAAAAAAGGAGTGGTCCCAGAATTGAATCTGGTGGCACTCCCATATTTTTGCAGATCATGTCTGATTTAATGCCTTAGTGACTCATATGCTGTTTTATATTAAGTAAATATGACTTGAACGAATTGTTGGATGGATCCCTAAAACCGTAATAGTCAAGTTTAAATAAAGGTATGTTATGGTCCACAGTGTCAAACGCTTTAGCCAAGTTTAAAACAGGGCTATAGAGTTCATGTTGTCTTTTGCAGCAGTATTAAGAGTTATCACAGAGAGAACGCGTTTACAATCAAATTATTTGAGCGAATGCTGGATTGATTATTATGAATTATAAAATGCTTGGTCAAATGTTCAGTCAATTGTGTCGCAACAATTGTTTTTTTTTAATTTACTTTTTAGTACGGATATAGGAAGATTATTTGCAAAATCACGAATAAAACCAGATTTACATACAGGAGAAATTCTCCCAAATTTTAGTTCAGTGGAAAATGTGCTGTATTTGAAGGAGCGGTTCACGAGATAGTAGAGATGCAGGGCTATATGGAGTCTTTCACCAAGTTCTTTACCAGTACTTTAACGAAAAACGGTAAATCAAAGCCACAATATGAGCTAGATATTGTTCATAGATTGTATTTCTTACACTAAACTATCAAATTCACCTTATTCCTGCAGATTTTAAAGATCTTCACGTATTATTTGGTTTGTTAAGCTTTCGTGAATAAGATTATCAAACCACTCCAATTTCTCTTAGACAGTGATTTGTGAAAAAGTTTTGTAGTGTGGGATGTTGTATAACAGTACCGGGAGAAAGCCAACTTTCAGAAATGCCTATGATTGAAAACGTATGACTGAAAGTTTTAATATAAGATAGTATTATTGTATTTTCCTGAATTCTTTCCAGTATTTAAGCTCTTCGTGACAATTACCTATTACGTAATTGGATAGTAGGCTCATATATTTGTTAATTTATGTAACATGTAAAAATTTCCTCACCTAATCTGGAAAATATAATATATTATTACCCGCCAAAGAGCATCTTTATGTTTTGATTGGTCAATATGCAAGAGATTAAAATGCTATACACTCTTTGAAATTTTTCAACGAAAGCGTTGACCGGAACAGAGTGTATGAACGGGTTAAGGTGGCACAGGTTATACGAGTTAAACGACGATCATATAAATCCGTACACCCTTTAAAAGCGTCAATAAGTAATAGCTTCGAAGTATACATAGCTTGTGTTTTTAAAGCTTTTGTTTCAATGGGAGCGTTGAGTATAGACCATGTTTCTTCCCAACGAAGAAAATATCAATTATTAATTGTGGTGCTGTTCAGGAATCGAGACTATGGATAAAGTGAATAGAAAACAAAATATATATACATATATCACAGATGGCTGGCTGGGAGGACATGGATAACAGGGCCCGTATTATTAAAGTGAATTAAATAATTCTCAAAAATAAGAAAAACGTAACCAAATTTTAAACTTTAGTATGAATTCATAAATGCTGCTTTCCTTAATAATTTTTTGACGAAAAATGCAAGAGTTTAAAATGAAACTTTTAAACTGTAAGCCACTTTCTTTCACATTTTACTTTCTTCATTAGAAAATAAAAGATTGAAATTTGGCTAAGTATGACTTAACTTTATGAAATGCTTAATTAGCGTTATGAATACGGGTCCAGATCTTTAATTATGCGTTTTGTCTGAGATAAAAAATACAAAAAAAAAGTAAGAGCGTTGACCCTGTTAATCTGAGTTCGAATCCCGGCGCCGGCAAGCTAAAACATTTTTATCTACACTTATACAAAAAATATATATATCACATATTCTATTTATTTCTTCGATTTCTTCGTCGTTGAGAGATCTACAACCGTTTCGTAATCGACAAAGAGTATGAATTTTTTTGGCATGGGACGAATATAGAACCACGGTAACGGATTAACAAATTTAAATAGAATGTTTAATTTTTTTCAAAAGAGTTTCTGTCAGCTAAACTTGTTAAATCTATGTGTACAGATTTCCAGTTGGTAAATAGTCCTTGGAAAATATGTTTTAAGAATAACAACAAATCAGCTTTCGGTGTCTATTAGCTCAGAGAGCAACATGACACAGGAGGCTCCCGCCCAATCTCCCTCAAGGATACATGGAACGATGGACATAGCATCATTTCATTCTTAACCTTGTCTTTATGTAACTCGGTCAGATGATGAGATTTGAAAACATACGCTTTTTAACGATTCTAATATACACATTCATTGCATTAATGACAGTGTTTGCAAAGTTGGCAATTTATAATTTGTAAAGGCTTTCATAATGAAATGAATATGACTGTACAAAGTATCATCCTGCTTTTTATTGCTTTAAAAGTATGTTAAGAAAGTTACAACAATAACCAGAATATTATTTAAAAGCGTTCATTGTCACGCTCGGTGGTCGGTTGTCTTTGTTTCACTCACGCTAATAGCTCATCATAACAGTTCAGGACTCATGTTCATCTTAACTAACTACCGCGGATGCCTTTCTAATAACACAACAAATATCAAAGACGTGCATTGCGTTTAGGCGACAATGGCTTCACGCATGATGTTGTTGACAGAAAACGAACTTAACGTATACATGGCATTTGTAAATATTTGAATACACTTAGCGTTACACAATTCATTCATCAGATGCTGGAACATTAATTATATAATATACTGTCCACTGTCTATCGGCTTAGAAGGTATCTACACAAACGACTTGAACGTACCAGTCAAACACATGTGAATTTGAACACAGCAGATCAACGGTTACCTTGTTCAAGATTTGTGCTTTTTGTGTTGAAATGTGTCTGGCATCTGAAGAAATTTCGAACTCTAAGAAACTGCAATAGTGACAAGACAAGAAACGAAAATCGATTTATATATTCCATTGCGGTGTACTTATTTTGCGTTACTTGCATTTTTCATTTCGACATGAATATTGCGTATAAGAGACAAATTTTGTTTGGAAATATTTAAGCTACCGGAAGCAGCAGACTGGCTTTCTAAATTGCGGTTTGAAGCCATTTATCAACACCTTTGATCCGCCGTTTGAAGAATGACATGGATTTGACAAATTTTACCGACAATCACTCCACGAAGGACAACTGGTATTCATTTGATGGATCGTGTTGGATTTTTCTCCGTGACTCTATCAGCAGCTCTAATTGTTGTAACCGGGCCAGCTAACTTTCTTATCAGTCTTACTTTTTTACGACAAAGACGTTCTGTGACCATTTATGTCTTTGTTATTTTGGCTGTGTCTCTCTCATGTACTGATATGGCGGTTGGATTTATAACTCTACCTATACATCTGTATATGTCCGTAGCAGAATGGTCTTTAGGGGAGCCGGCATGTGTTATTTTCAAAATCGTAGAATACGGTTTGTTATCGGTGACAATCTTGACAATTGCTTGTGTTGGGTATGATCGGTACAGATGTGTGACGTCACCAAAATCTCCACTGACATTTAATTTTCGGCCTAATCAATTGTTCCTATTCCTCCAAATTGGTGACCTCTCTTTTAATTATGTTCTGTTATCAACTCCCCGCCATGAAAGTTAAAATAAAAAAAATTAAAACATACAGTAATATATACATCTTACGGTAATATATACAGCGTATATATAAGGGCTGACACGCTATCATATGAGTTGAAACAGAGTTAAGTAGAGTGTAAAACACCAATCAACCATAGTTGAGGAGAATCGGTCGGTTATCACGAGAAGTGTGAGGTTTTTTTATATACAAAATGTTCAGAAACCAGCCACCATACATAACTCTTCTCCGAACGTTTAATCTTTATGTGGATAGTCTCCTTTGTTTTCCTAGCAGCGAAGTTGTCAAACGTACTCTAATTGGGAAGAACTATTTCAGTGTCCTTACATCTGAATTTCTCTGCGTTTTCGTGGCTGTTTTGAAATCTTGAAAAATTCCAAACATAAATATTGCTTAACTCGCAAGAAACCTTAGCTCCTGAGATAAAACGGTTTGTTATAATAAACTATTTAAACAAACAGAACTAGGTTGGATTAGTATTCTGTGCAGTAGTTGTTTATACCAAATCACGTCCATTTTAAGATGATCTGCTTGAGACGATCGACACAAGAACCAGGGAACCACACAGGCCTTAAAACTTTTAAGGATCTCTGACATTAAAATCTTGATATTTAAATTCATATAAGAAACACGCGACGGGGCCAGGTATCAAAATGTGGGCACTATAGGGGATTCAGTTATATCCCTAGGATCCATACCCAAGATACCCTGGTTTTGCTTTGAGCCTAAATCCTACAGACTTGGTGACCCATTTTGGGTCTGAAGCCATCCAACATGGTGACCCCTTTGAGTCGGAAGTCGTCCGTCTAGGTGCCTCCTTTTTGGATTTATTTCTGCGTCTGTGGTCCGCAGCAAGGTCTGTTCGCAAATATAAAATACCATAACTAGTGCGCCAGCTATATGGAAATTGATTGAGCCTATATTTTTTTCTTTGAAGCAAATCGATTGATTGATTGATATTTATTTCACCATAAAGTCTTAAATATACATATATATTTGACATAACAAATAAGCATTATAAAAGGCATGGATTTCGAAAAATAATAATAATAATAAAAACACTTATGGCGGGAATAAAGCTCCATAGAGCTTGTTCTATCCCAAGTGTGGATTTAAGTTTACAATTAAATAATGGCAGAGCAGAAATGATCAAAACATCATAGGTGCTTAGAGGTATCAAAAGTTTATATTTGTATATAGTTAAAATGTGCTAAAGTATTATTAAATAAATAATGGGGATCTATTATACATTTTTAATTAGGAAACATTTAATCGTGATCTTGAATATTGATTTTTAATTAATTAATCTCATATCTAGTTTGTTCCATTCCCCAGTGCATGCTCATTTTAGAGAATGATATGAAAAGTTACAATGATAAAACGGTGGATTATAATCCATAGCTTGATGACGTGTATGGTGCTGATGAACATCGCGCTGTTTAATGGGATAATGCTGAACGCTTTTGGGAATCTGATTAGGGCAGTGAAATAATTTGTGAGCAGTAAGTAATGTACAAAAACTGTTGATTTTGAGAACAGGTAGGATTTGTGGGCTTTGAAATAGCGGTAGAGTGTGATCAAGCCTTAACGAGAGTGTTATTGCTCTAATTGCTCGTTTCTGAAGCAGTTCTATAGGTTTGAGATGGGAATGATATGTGTTAGCTATAACGGCTCGCAGGAATGCCGTTAGAAATTCGCAGGGTTTGTCACGGAATAAAAACACTTCAACGAAGACAGCC
>JAVFBZ010147051.1:0-20052 GCA_032466195.1 Katharina tunicata | reverse complement strand
TTAAATACCCATCACCACCCCAGTATTTTCCCCAAGTTTCATTTGCATTCGTCAAAATCTGAATATTTCATGTCGCTCAACACGAATTTCCACAGAAACGCGTCACAACGTGTGCTAATTATTTTTTCATTGCAGTTGGCCATGTTTTCCCATTCCAGAAGCATGGAGAAACGTAATCATCCATGGGCAATGCACACAAGAAACGATATTTTTTAAAAAATCAATACTTTCTTGTGACATTTCACCTATGCGTTTCTTTTTTGACAGAGTATATATATCTAAATGTGGATATGTGTCCATTTGCTGTCAGATCTGGCGAGACTTGCAAGATTCAAAATATCCACTCGTTACTTTCATAACATATATGCCGGTTCATGGATCAAAGGCTTTATTGATAGGCCTACACGTGAGCACAAATCACATGGGGTTTACAATCCATGACATACTAAAATAGGCTCCAGATTGAGAAGAATACTAGCACTAATGTAATGACAGGCCATCTTTGTTGTTGTTGTTGTAGTAATGTTTCCGAAAAAAAGTGCGCTGGCGAATGAATCATCTTAATTTAACTGCCAAATTACTTAAAATTAAATAGAGAAAAAAAGTTGTTATAGGGCCGAATCAATCTGAAGGGAGAAAAAAGTAAATGAAATCGTTAACCAGTACCATCTAATGACATGTTAATTTACTCGATACACAAAGCAAAGACGGATAACTCTTTCTATGTGAACAATAAGATGGCCAGTCAATACCTAAGAGACAAAGACTCGATGGTAGGAGATTCATTTGATTATCTATTTAAGATTCCATCCATGAGTGTCCGTTGATATTGTTGTATACATTACGTAAAAGGCGAAGGGAGAAAAGCTGACATGCATGTGTTCTCGAAAATCAACACCCTTCTTTTTCAGTGCTAGATTTCTTCAATAAATTATTTTCCAAACAACTCAAACTTTACTTTAACTGTGTGGAAGATCTACACATCGGATTCAATATTATAAACAGACAAAATTGTTCCCGTTGTTATCCAAATTGCTATTTTATTCACACCAAACAAATGTCACGGAATTCGCAGCCGTTTTAAAGGCCTTGTACCAATGAAAAAACTAGACCACTATGGCTTAAAGGGATAAATACTCGATCCCAACCAGCATCTCTTGTGGAGTCATACAAGGCACGCCTTTGGGGTCCATATGTTTTATTTCCGCGTAACTGTTTTACTCTACAAACAAACTTCAAACTTGTTCAAATCAAGGCAATTCTGCTGAATTTTAATTGCTGAAAAATTCTTACTTTGGGGAAACTTATACAAAAAGGAATATAGCGTAGAGTGAATACCAACGGCTATGAGACGAGTCTAGATAACGCATCAGTTTGCCCTCGACCGCCTTCGGACTTGACCACGGTATATATAACAAATCTTAATGGCTCTTATATCAGACGCTTATAAAAGACAGCTACATTTTGTACCCCTTATCAGCTTGTCTGGTAGATCAACATTTTGGATTTGTGACCATTTGGCATCATATGTCATAATATTGTCTGCACTGTATATAATACTTCAAAGGCAACAGGAAGTTAAAATGAGTCGCAATTGTCTTTCTTTTGTAATGTTGTGTCAATGTGACTTTGAAATTAAAGTTATGTGCTTTTGGTATGAACACCATACCTGTGTTGTTTCTTTGTAAATTGTGTTCCGGTGGAGGTAACCAGTATATAAAAGGCTAAATTTCCTTCAGCCGTGGCTTTTAGTGTGTACTGCATTCTTACAATAAGACGTGCCAGATAGCGAAATGCTGTGGTGATTAAATATTTGTAAAATCTCTCCTGCATTTATAGTATTAATACATACTCCTATATTCATCATTACAGGGTGAGGCATTCATCTACTCATTCTACACAGTCACAATTGTTCCTCACTAACCATCAGTGACAAGAAATCATCCCTAAGTACGGGGACAGGACTACTTAGATACATATAAAATCTACCTCAACAAACTATCTTGTGCTTGCTGGGTTAGTCGTGACAAACATGGCCGAAAAGTTGGCCCTCAGAAGTCCTCTGATATACTGTGCACATCATTTCGGACGTGATACGATCATCGCCATTTTGACCAGAACCTTTTCACAGCCTGTGGGTCAAGCTACCAATGTAGACAGATTCCACAGTTTTCGTACGTTTTTTACATTCAAAACATAATTTACTCCTAAACTAAGCATTGTACATCTAAAGCCATATGAAATTCACTCGATGTCCCTATGTTTACTTATGTGTTTATAGTCCATACGGCCGTAAATAGACTTCTGGCGAACAAAATGTAAGATTTTCACGCATATTCTGTTACGGCCGAGCTTAGCGTAAACAGATTTACGTAACACGACGTCGCCATGTTCGAAGCGCGTCACTACATGTGCTTTTTAGCACGGGGTAAATAAGCTTCAAACTGAAAAAAATAAACCTAGAATGAATTAAATTGTGCTTAGACAGTTACGTTTTGGGCTGTATTTAATGTTTGAAATATTTTTGAAAAGGACTTATCAGAAACATATCAGAGCACGAGCTCGCTGATTTCAGGACCGGTGTTATTTTAAACTTTTTAAATGCACCTTTACCAGACCCTCTTCGCGGATCGTTGGTTAACGCGAGAGGTCTGATTCACGCGAGACTACAATTGCAAAAGAAAACAAAGAATTTAGTGGAACGGTTTTTCTAGTTCTCAGCAGACTTTTGATGCAGATGACCATATATAATGTTCTCATGAAAAAGCTAGATCAATACTATGGCTTCAGGCACTTGACAAACGATTTGTTTAAAAGTTACCTTATCAGATCGGAAACAGACGTGAAAGTTGCTTTAAGGGATGAATACTCGATCCTAACCAGAATCTCTTGTGGAGTCACCCAAGGAACGCTTTTGAGGTCCATATGTTTTTGCACTTGCATCAAGGACATAATAAATTCCACCAACCTTCAAAATGTATAAACTCAATATGCCGATGACACCAGCATGACCTTCTAGAGTCCCGATCGAACTGAAACTATTAATTATGAATTGGCTAATCTGAGTTACTGGTTTTCAGCAATAAGCTATCCTTCGATATCTTGAAATCCAAATGCCTGTTTTATCAAACCAAATAAATCATCATCCAAAGGAATACCAATTAATAGGATCGATAACGTTCAACGAAAAACGGTAGAAACATTTCAATTTCTATAAATATAGTTCATCAAAAAATTAAATTGGCACCACCAAATTAAGATCATTTGCTCACAATTGCCCATGTAGGAACAAAGGCGCCATTAACACATCCATAGTCTAATCAACAGAAGAACATGTTGAGCATTATATAATTCTCTTCTATTCTTACGTTTTCTACTGCAATGTTGTTTGAGGAAGCACGTTCCCATCCAATCCGTCTCTTCCAAATAATGTGACAAGTACTTCGGTTAAACCCTAACCAGCCATTATTCGCCACTCTCTAAATTCCCCAGGTTAAAAACATGATAAATAACCCATAAATCAATGCACCCATAGATTTTTATGTCGTCCCAGCATATCACCTCTGCTGTAACGTAATCGTTTTTATTTGTCCATCAATATTGCACTTGTCAAACGGACTATAATATTTACGTATAACAATTTGTGTAACTTATTGAGTTATTTTTAGGGTCCTGGACAAAACCTCTCACTAATTTACATTGGAATTCAAAATTTATCACCAGATTCAAACATCAAGCAAATAAATCAACAAAATGCTTTTTTGGCATTTGCTTGACCCGAAGACAATGGGAAATAATTTTATTCTTTAGTGATTTTGTGATGGAGAAAGGACTTCAAATATGTGTTGCTACACTTATTATTGTTTTAAACTCCTGGTGATGAACTTGTAGATCAAACTAAATTGTTATTATATTATCTTCAATCAGTCAAGATTCCTTTGATTATGGCAATCCCAGAAATGAGTTTGTTTTCAAAATATTTTGTTAAATTCTCAGGACATTGTGAAAATTATTACTTTAAATTGAAGGAGATACAATAAATGATCTCATATCTTTAAGTACATTGGAAGGCCTATTAATTATACTCTATAATAACAACACTATAATATAGATTTTTCTTTGAATAATTGTTTCAACCGTGCTTTGTTGTGCTAAATTTTTCTATTACCTTTACAAACAGCATAATTCTATTTAAGGTTTAAAAGAATAGACAACTTTTGAAAACGTGTATACTATAGGTATGGTAGGACTGTTTCCCTCTGATTGGAAACAAGTTAAATTTAGCTAAAAAGTTTTGTAAACCTGAGAAATCGGAAATCAAAGTTGCATCACTCGAAAAACAAAAGAGCTGTGTAGCTTACCATTTTCATTGTCAAGATCGACATCAGCTTACTTTTAGCCAATTAGAATACAACTTTTTCGAAGGCTCTGAATTAGCTTCCAATACCGGTCTGACGTCACGTGAACCCAATCCAGTTGCCATTGCGTTACAATATCTTTTCTACTAGACGTGATAGCAACAAAGATATCATACGACATATTTTGCTTGATGAAACTGGCTCCTTCTTTGCCGGTTGTTAACGGAGCTTTGACCAACTGGTCCCTGACAGGCCAACACGGTTAGTTTCTTCTCCGTTCAACCAGGACTATATAAGAAAAACAGGTCAAATCATCACCTGTGCTCAATACTTCACCTATGATGTTCTTCTAATCGCTGATAACCGGATCAACTGGGCGTGTTATATCTCCGTATTAGCAGACGAATATATGTTGTAGTAGTTTTGTTTATCAATTAAAACTGAAGTAGGATCGTTTGTTTGTTTGTTTGATTGGGGTTTGGCGCAGAACCTAAGGTTGTTTCACTTATATGACGGCGTGTCAGGCCAATGGATGGGGGAAACCACAAAAAACGACGCTAGCAGCATAGAAGGCGCCTTAATACACTTACAAGACGAAAAACAGGACACTACAACAAATCAACTTCCTAGCTAATGCCCTTTAGCTTAGAGAGCACGAGGGCTCCGGGAGGCTCCCACCCAATCTCCCGATTATGAGGTAGCATGTTTTACACCTACAATACAAATAACATCTTGTATTTTAAAATGTTTACATGATTTCATCTGTTGGTTTTAGACAAGTAGATGCGTATTTAAATTGCAAATAAAGATGACAGTAAGGTGAGCCTGATTGAAGGGTGTTTCAAGCCATCCTCAAGGGTATTTCACTTGTATGACAGTGGTATATTCCACCAAGAAGCGACAGTTATGCACTCTAAACTGTGTAAAGTCACATAATTGTCATGCTCAGCGACATGATGTCTCTGAAATGCTTCTCCAACACCTCTCCTTTGTCCTTGCTCTCAGGTCACATAATTAGCACTCTAATTATGTAAATTATGTGTGCCAATGAAGCAAAAGCCTCCAGTGGTTAGTATTGTCGATTGAATGTGAACTCCAAACAAACTATCCTTAGCTAGAGGTTCCAGTCAGATATTGATTATTTAAGTAATATAAAACACACCATCTGCATTGGAATTCACTTTATAGATCCTAGTATAGAGTGATTTAACAATACTTGTTAAAAACAAAACGACAAATAATACTTTGTACATTTTGAAACTGTATATTTGAGATGGATTGTGTTTGGCAATGTATAATGATTCTTTTATCTTTAATTTGACTTTGCAGACGACTTTAATTAAAGATAAAAGAATCATTATGCATTGTCGAACACAATCCATATCTGAACAATATGGCCTCTTCCACTCTTTTGTTCCTGTTTAATGTTTTAATGGAACAGTTCTCACTGTCCCATGTATATAATTGTAATGTAAGCTACACACTGTGCATTGGCCATTCTGAAGAAGGATTAAGTCTACCTCCCAAAGCTCAAATATACATTTTCAAAAAGTACAAAGTGTTATTTGTCGTTTCGTTTTTAACAAAGTACTTTACTTCAAGCACGTCTTTGTTTTAGTGTTAAATTGTAAATATCAGCTGACTGGTATAACATATTTACTTTTCGTTTCAAAAGTAAAACGCTTTAGCTATAAGTATTATGATTTTGTTTCAAACTAATTTTCCCATCCATTTATATCACGCAAAGTATAAATATTAAATATGTAAAGAGTAAGAACCCAGTGTACATTGTGTCAACATACAAATTTAATAAGCTTGATATCAAACATTTCTTGATAAAGGTTAACAATATCACCAACTATCTTATAAACAGGTAAATTTATTAAACATTGATGAGGAATGTTTTAGAAATTTTCTACACAAAATGTTATCAACAATGTATAGGTACATGTATAATTATATACACAGGTTTACAAAAATATAACTAAATTGGAATTTCTGTGGATAAGACGTAGCATAAATAACATGACAACGATCACATCCTACATGTTTATTTACTTGCGTTTTTGAACTATAAAAGTTTCAGATACATTGTAGTGACTTTGCATTGTCAAGTATATGGCCAAATGCAAAAGCTGATAAATGGTATGGCTGTCTGAAACTTTCTTTGGACAAAACTACAAACACATAGGAAGTCATTTTTGATGATTTTTTTTTAAACATTTCTCAATGTCGTTCTGTCAACGGTTGTGGGGTTGTGTTTTTCCTCTTGACACTTTTTACAACTTTCCAGTGACCTAGATTTTACTTCCAGCATCGGGTTTCTTTCTCAGCCATCTGACATCCACTTGGTTTTACACCCTGAAATAGAGCATTAAAAACGCTAATATGACAGTGTGGGTGGTTTGTTATATTCACCTTTTAAGTCACACTTTGATCAATATCTAGCATCACTGTCATTCGATTTTTGTCAAATTTTCATCAACTAAATGCGGAAGTCAAGTTCCAAAGTGAGCATGATATGCGCATAACAGTTCTGTAATCTGATTGGTCGATGCCTTTTAACCAAATATCCTGTTAAATTTTGCCCGATTCTTGTCAAACTTACTAAACAGCTACAATTAACCTAACAATTAGACAGAGGTTGGTAAGCAAAATCCATGATTGATAAATTCTTGTACTTTGTTTTTGGTCAATATATTGCGTAAATATCATCAGATTTTAATCCGGCTTGGAATTTTACACTCTAATACCTACATTTTGTTGGCTTGGGATTTGACACCTTTCTTGGGTTATAACATACTTCACTGATATTTCTGCTGCCCATTGGGTGGAGGTAACCACCCAGAAAATGCACTGGCAACAAACAAACCACAGGACTAATTCAGTATGCAAACCAGGGTGCCACCAAAAACAACGCTTCCTGATGCCCCATAGCTCAGAGTGCACGATTTTACAGGAAGATCCTGCCTACAATCCGTGAACAAGACTTGATGGATTAATCACACATAAGCCTACCTGATAGGTATCACAGATTAACTTGATTAGATTTTCCTCAGCTGATTGTTGCATTTTCTCGGTGTGTACCTGATGAATGAGAAATTCAAATACTTAGCAGGCTCACTGATTAAAGCCATGTTCAAAGGAAATGACATATTAAATGACTTTAATCTGACAATGTACAGATACCTATAAAGTAAAAAAAAAAAAACATGTACATACGAATATTAAGCTGTTTAAATTCATCTCTAAGGTCTTGGCCCCCTTTAACAAACTGTTGTAAGTCTTAAATAATTAATTCGAGTCTCACTTGAGCCACTGATTTTTTTCACTGGTCGGGAATTTCAGTGTATGTTTAATACTTAGTGAATAATTAAATGATGCATCTGTTAACTCTATAAGTGATACATTGACCGATAATTTTTGTTATCGCTACCATCGAGGTGCACCATTCAGATGGGTGAAATAACCCACACTCAAGGTCACTGGTAACAATGTAAAACAGGGCGCCAACAGAAATCAGCTTCCTGGTGCATTATACCTCAGATAGCACCAGAGTAGAGGAAGCCTCTACCAGCAGACATGCCTACCCCCTAATCAGAAAATGCATGCAAGGCCTGAACTACAGGAACATGCATTACAGATTGCAGGCCAAGTTTTTAAACTGATTCATGAATAATTTGTAGAATTTTGTACAATTTTGAGTACAATTTAGTAACCCATGAGTACAAGTGTATTTTAAAAGACTTTTGTGTACAAAATACACCAAATGTGTACAAGTAAGCAGGTCTGTAACAGCCACACCAGATGTTGTCAGTATATTTCCCTCTAGACAAGGGATGCAAGACTTTTTGTTGTTGTTGTCTCCAATCGGTAGACAGGGGATGAAAGACCTTGATTTTTGTTGTTTTTGTCTCCAATGGCTCTGTCTACAGGTCTTCCTCAACCAGAGAAATCCCTATCTCCGTCCTCGAGACAAACTTGCCAAGAATTGTAAATATCAAAAGTTCTAGACCACTTACACCGTTGACTGTTACCCAGGGAACATATTTATGTGGAGGAGAGAGAGCATCTGTCTTCATCGCCGCCTCGTGTTCCAGTTGGTTTCCCATGCTGGAGTTAGCACAGGACATTATATTCTCTATGTCAACAGGGAATTGCTTAGCGCACTGAAAAGGCAAAAAAAGATAATTGAGTGAATGATTCCTCAGGCCATTTTGTTTGCTATGACATAAGGGTACGGTATTGATTGGCTTAAGGAAAAGAGAGAAAGAATACCTGGTTGATTGATTTTTGGGTCAGTTGAACGATTAATCAAAATACTTTTTCCATCTGTACAATCAACAGATGGTTCGTTTGATCAAGTGGACATAAAACACTAAATCTGACCTGTTAAATAAGGCCTCAGAAATAAATAATACATTTAAATTTTGCTGAGTTTATCCACAAAATATTTGTGTAGCTTTTTGAAACAATTAACAAAACTAAATCATTAGAATAACAGAAGATATTATGGAAAATCGCTTCTGGCATATTTCCGGCGCAACGTTTTGGCTTAGATGCTAAGCACTTGAAAACGGTCTTATAAGATCTAGGCCGAAACGTTGCGCAGGAATATACTTGAAGTTATTATCCACAATATATTATGTTATTTTAAGTGTCTTAACTTTTATATGCCTCTTAAAGAAGATAATTAATCATTGCAAACCTGTCTAGCTGCATCAGCCGGCATTGATGATGACAATTCCATACAGTGGATAAAGGGCAGATATCTCGGAACAGTCTTCTCGTAATCGATAGCACACACCTGACACAACCATGAATGGAGAAATGGTTAAATGCAGAATGTATATGGATGTAAATTTTCAAAATTGAGTTAGTTGAAAATTGAAGATTGAAATTCAGTTATTTACAAGACAAACTCTCCATACAGGCCTATACTAACCTATTTCTACACAAAGCTATATTGCATTCACTCCGTGCATGTTCAGGGCGCCTCTTATTTTAGGTGGTTTCAAAATGACTGACGTCTGTGTTAGCCACATTTATAAAGTGTTAAGTTGGGCTTTTTGTAACACTTGAGGTAATTTCACTCATGTGAATGTGGTTTCAACTGTCCCGAGAACAGCAGGGCACGGCAGAAGAACCTTCCTAGAAACCACAATAAACAAAATAATCGTAATGATTTATGGACAGTGTATATTTCGTGAAACACAAACAAAAATGTAGACTTTTAGGTAATGTTTAGGCAGTTTACCACACAAATCTATAATTCATTTATTTTGGCCCTACATGAATGACATGTCTATGGATCACACAGTTTAGTAGCTTACATCAATTAGGTTCCCGACACATTCTTGTGGTCCGTGTTGACAGTCAAATTTCCAATGGTTTCCATCTTGTGTCTCCTGTTAATAGACCACATAGAATATCATTGTGTTAGTATCTTTTCAAACTCCCACCCATCAAGCATCTGCCAATTAATTTTGAAATCTTTGTTAAAGAACATAGCTACAGTCCGGACAAGGTCTAAATTTAACATGTTTCAATTTGACCTCTGTCTGTAACCTTGACATTGAAGTTTAAGACTTGAGAGTCTGGGACTTACACTCAACACAGGCTCATTAGGATGATTACATGTATAACCGGGACGCATTCTTTAAACATTGCTAACTATTTATAAAAGGCAAATTCTAGATTCATCAGTTTCCACATTCTAGTTTATTTTCCATACTAAATAACCTATATATTTTAGATTTACTCATACAATCTAAATCTCAGTATATAACCTCTTAACAATCTGTCTCCAACTATCATTAACTATCATTCTCTCACTGACTGTCCTAGTGGTCATTGAGACCTGGTATTTATAGTCAGAGCACAGACCTGAGAGAAAGCAGGAATAAAACTCTTTTAAGATGTTCAGTGAACAAATTAAATGTGTGTTTCTTCTTGATCTTTAAGTACAAACAGCTAGAGAACACATGGAAAGAGTAACATAAAAGAGTTTTATAACATTAGCAAAAAAGTTGATCTAGGTCTGGTAAGAGTTTAAAGACATTATGAAATTGTTAAATAAGTGTAATTTAATTTAAAACAGTTTCCCTCCAAAAGTTTGCTAGGATCACACACTCACTTAAGCAATAAAACATTTTCCCTCGCAAATCTTAATCGGGTCAATCCTACAATAAAACTATTAAAGTTTGAAAACCCCACAACCCTCTCACTTACACATGTATCACACAACACATCACACAACACAGTTACAAAGAAGATCCAACGGACACACATACATTACACACACCCCACAGGCACAGACACTCGACCACCATTTGTGACAACTATGATCAGCTCACCAAAAGCGTGCTTAACAAAAAGTTGCCTGTGTTGTGGAACATAAATTTGCTTTTGTGAATTTGTGTAAGCAATAATTGATCAAAGTTTGAAAAAATATTTGTAGCAGTTATCAATGTTTCGTGTTTAAACCTTTATTCACAAAGCCCACAAATAGCCTAACTTAAACATTTTACCTAAAATCTTCATTGGCATAGACCCTTGTCTTTGAATAAGATGTGTACCAGTCTAGAAGATGTATGGTGAAGGCGATTTATCAGAATCCTCTGTGATTTTGCTTGTTTGATTGATGGTGGTTTTACACACCACTTGTAAGAGGCTTTTAAATTATCCCCCCTTCCCATCAAAGTTGGCAGGGGATATAGAAATGGGTTCCATCTGTAGTCACATTTTGTTTTCGGAGCATAGCTGTAAAAACCACTTGAGGTATCTGCCATAAACTGCCATAAACAACACTGCCAATAAATAACACAACACAGGGCAACTGAAGAAACAGGATGCTACAACATCGTCCTGGTGTCCCTTAACAAACAAAACACTAGATCACAGAAACTATCGTATTGCCAGCCACCTACCTACCTGTCTGGTGAGATAGATCAGTCAGTCAGACTGCTATGTGAAAGTTCAACGTTTTGTAGAATCACTCCTGAGCTTACAGACATTTTAACTTCACAATTATTATTGTTATTAACTACCGGTAGACTTAAAAACCTCTATCACTGTTTTTCTTAAATCTAAATAATTAATATATAATTTTGTAAACAGAGCATAATGAGTTTGCTTTCTGAAGTAGGACAACAAATAAAACAAGTTACCTTTGAAATTTATTTATTTGCTCTAGTTAACTTCAACCAAAGGTGGGTTAACTCACCAAAGGTCAACTAACAAATATGAAGTCAGGCGTGTTGTAGTAAATTGACTACAGAATATTAGAATAACATACAAAGTAAAATGCAAGGTAAAATATTATGTAAAGTACAATGTCCGTTAACATAATATTACACTGAAAAGGCAAAACAATCGGTACAGGTTAGCAGATTATAGATAGACCTGTATGTACATGTAGGATAAAGTGAAGTCAACATGAACCAGATAAAGTTATCTAACTGAATAGCACGTGGAATGTAACTTGTGAGCAGGTAAATGTCCACCGCAGTCCACCCATCATAACACAAAATAGATGTACATGTGATCCTATCACAAGTGGCCAATTGAAGTTAACTAGAGCAAATACAAAAAATTCTAAGAAAACTTGTTTTATTTATTGTCCTATATGTACTTTAGAAATCAAACTCATAGTGTCCTGTTTTCAAAACATATATAATTATTTGAAATATTTTTCACTGTTACCTACAGGGATTATAGGTAACTCCTTAATCAGTTAAGGATATTTTGGTCATGGCTCCAACGTTCCTTCAACCGGCAATGTGGTTTAGGGGTCTATGAGTCACAGTCTGCCCTTTAATAGCTTTGCTCTTTCAAGGACTGATTGACTGAATTTTTAGCGCCATGGGTAACTGTTGAAGGAAACCACTCTCGACTTCACTGGGCACCAAAAAAAATGACACAGGACACAACACAGGAGGCTTCATAACATTGGCTTCCTGATGCAATTACAGGGCATTTGAGACTCCCTTCAGTGGATTGATTGGGGTTTTACAACGTATTTAAGGCGTGCCCGCCCAATGGGTGAATTGAACCACAACAGAGAAGCCATCAATTCTCAATACCCTTTCAAAAGAAAGATAAATATATCAGATACTTGATAAGACATTGTATAGAGCTTTTGTTTGGTTGAGTGGTTCTGTGCAGAAAATAGGTGAATGCTGATCCAACTAGGTACACTTAATTAACATCAAAATAATCAACAATTTCCATGTCGCTTTGCATTTGATCTAAGGTTGGTAGGTTGGTTTGATCCTGCAAGTGCATTTTTAATCTGAATTTGTGAAAAGAGAACAAAACTAATAAAATAAAATAAATCCTTTATCCTTTTGCAAGGTGTACTCACGTGAGCATTTCCGTAGGGCACAATGGTGATGTTCATGATTTGCCCAATCTTCTGATAAGCATTGAAGAGTTGAGTTCTGAAGAATTGCTTACAATAGGGGCAGAGTGATTCGTAATAGAGGGTAAAGTTGACCGGATAACTTGGTGCATTGTCTGGGAGGAAACCAGACAATTCACATTGCTTCTCTACCTACAACAATAACATAAACACATGTCACCTTAATTGGGTCTGGCGATAGTTAAGAACAGAAATATGTGTTAAAGTTGAAGATTACTCATTATAACCTTAATATTTCATAATGGCAAGTATAGCTAATGGCCATATGGGTCATGTTAACATCCAAACATTTGCAAGAAAAGATTGGTATATATAGATACCGGTAAAGAGAAAGACACAAAAGAGAAGAAGAGAACGACGGAAAAAACCCTGTGTGGAACAGAGATAAAATGCTTTTATGTAATACAGTATAGTTAACAATTATAAAAATTAACATTTTCGATTTTTAGCTACTTAATTCAAACAATGTATAACTCGGTCTAATTGTAGAATTAGTCCGTCGCCTTAACATAGCAATTAAACAGTAGGTTTATAGATTTCGGTTCATACGCTTAGTTGAGGTTCATGGCTAGGTTTATTCTGTATTGTTTAGGGTTAAGTTTAGTGAAGGCTCGTGGATAATTTTGGGGATGGATCAATTATATAATCTCCCCCATAACTCTTGCGCCTGACTTCGTTTTACAATGCAAAATAGGCCTACGCTACTTTTGTAACTAATACGGTTACCGTATATTAATCTATACCGGTACATATAAAGCAGAAAGAGAATGATAGGGCATTTTAAAAAGTAACATGAGCATGAACGTGTCAACTGATGTACCGTGACGAAAGTGTCAAAACTGAATATGAGAATTTTACCTGACAAAGCTGTGCTGCCTTTCTCGAAGAGCACCATTGGCTTGGAGGCAAATCACATTGTGCCGAAATCAAAGCTAACACAGAGCTCAAAACCAACGTCAAACCAAGAGAATTCATTGTGACCAGCGTAGCCGACGAACGAGAACTTGGCAATTTATTTTTTTAGAAAAATATCATGTGCTTTTGTTTGGGTCATATGATCAGAAGCGTGACAGCCAAGGACGCTAACTCTTAATGACTTGCACACATTCGGTGACTGGCACGACTATTTTTTTCGTCAATGAGAGTGACTGCCCCTGTACACCATGATACATTGTACCGATATTTCAATTCTTATTCGTCGAAAAACAAACCTCTTCAATTATTTTATAATAGAACGAAAACATGTATTCACAGAATAATCTTAAAAACATAATAAAATATTTCAAAATTTCAAATTTAAACCAAAAAGAGGTTATATTTGTTAATCATGTATAGGGATTACATATAGGTCGTATAGAATTTCTTGTAGCGCTCAAAGATTCGAAGTGTTTTTCATCGAGTCGATCTGTTTTAAAAATACCATTGCAACAAATAGATCGATTGTATTTTTAAAATTTTGTCTTTTATTAGACGATAAAATAAGAAGTTATTCATTAAAAAATAGGAGAAGTAAGCCTATAGGTCTACACCGGAGACTACATCGAATAAGATACTGTAGTAATTGTGTTCTATGATGTCTTCAGTATATTTCAATTATTACTTGTACCATGGTTTCATGTCACTTCGTACCCCCAGTTATAGTGGGAAATAATCCACAATTTTGAAGACGGATTGAGAACGTTGCGTGGGGAATATCAAGGATTAACGCCCACGATAGTCCAAATAATGCGTCTTTTCTCGTAGTTTCATCTTAATAGCAAAGAGTGAAACTTTTCAAATACGATTATATGGTTCGGGGAGGGAGGGGATAGGAACGCCTACGACACCAAACAATGCCACTGTTTGTTTTTCGCTTTCGGACTTCGCCGCCTTGCTTAATCTAAATATCAAAAAGTACACATAATCAAACAACGTTGACACTGAGGTTTCTTGGCTTATCTTCTATGTCCAAAAATGTAAGGTTCCATAATCTTCCGTTCAAAGACATTGAATTTCCGTCCAAAAAATATAAAACATTATTTAATACCGTAGGAAAAATACTTCTGGCACTGAAGAGCCACCAGCCCTTCATTCACTGCTATATAAGGCGTCAGCGCTTTAACTTTAACCTCCCGGTAATCGATGGCCAAGGTGACCATGGCGACGTACCTGCACGTGCTCAAAACTCAGCAGAGTGGTCTTGGTGTCAATCGAAGGATGCGCCTCTTCGCGAGCGACAACGAAATCCGATCCTACGTCCAGCACAAGGCAGCCTTCACCTACTTTTGCGGGAAGCGGAAGGTGTTGGACGATGGTGTGTCCACCACGTACTTGGATATTTAAACCACACCGAACCCAGCGATCAACCTATCCAGCCACCCAGCCAGACCCTCTCCACCAGACACCCTGTCAGAGACCTCTACTACCACACAGCTCAGACCCCCGATCCACCTTACACCCACACCAGCACTCCCTCGATTGTTTGTTTGTAATGATGCATGAAGGGCGGTTCAAGCTACAAAAATTATTTACAAAATACATAAAAAAAATATACATTTTTTTGTTTGTTTGTTTTGATATGGGGTTCACGTCATATTTAAAGTTAGTTCACGCATATGACGCCGTGTCAGAGCAATAGGCGAAGGAAACCGTCCTTCACGACACGGCAACAGACAAATTAAGACAAGACAGCTAGAAATCAAAACATGACTACACACAACTCATTGCTTCATGATGGCCTATCACCTCATTGAGCACCAGTGTACAGGAAGCTCCTGTCAACCGCTGGCAACTCAGCTAATAGATTGCAAGAATACGAATAAAAATATGGCTGCGTTTTAGACAAACATGTTTTAAAAGACCAGAGACATATTTTATTCATCATAATCAGAAAATATCAGATCAACAAATAAAAGTCAGGAAAGATAATAACACTGCCAAAGAAACATTAAGATATATATTGAATTGACAAATAATACAGAAAAGGCTATGAAATGCATAAAATTTAAGAGGATAAAGTGGGAAAAGAATTAAATTACATTTTTGAATCAAATCAAATATTTATTTAAAACAATTATGAGCATTTTAACAAATACTTTGTTAAGCAACTCAACCATTTTTGGTTATATTAGATAAGTAGTAGACAAATATTAACGATATAGAACTCTGCATCTCGAGACAAATAAACTAAACTAACACCCAAAGAAAAGGTTTAATTGTCCAGAAGTATAATCACTCTCTGCAAAGAATAAGATAACAAAAAAGTATGCACAAATAAAAAAACAGAAGACAAGACAAGAAATTGGTTGATTGGAAACTTCAAGGGGAGGCCTGTACAAATTAAGTGAACACTACGTTATGTGTACAAATAATCAGTTTAACAAAGCAAAAAAACATATTTGTTTCAAAATAATTGGTGCTGAGTTATCTGAAGTTTAAACAAAGCAGAACAACAACAAATGTCCCAGTTTATAACCCAAGAGTCTACCAAGTTACCTTGTTCAAAGGTCTTTACTTTTTTGTGAGTCAATGCCTTCTATTTTCAAACGAATTTTACAATACACCCCCAATTTAAAAACAAAACAAATAGCTCCTTAAAATCTATTGGAGAGCAATATATTGGAGATCTTTGCAAATAGTTCTGTAGTTAGAACATACCATTACAGCCTCCTGGATGGCTTTTAATATAACACAGCCTATTAATTATGATTTTTGTTTATAATTTTAAGGTAGAAATTAGTTGTGACATAATAAAGAAATGTGTGGATTGATTTATATTATCTATTAAGTGATTGATTGGAGCTCTACACAAGATTGGTTGATTGATTGATTGGATTTAATGCCAAGCATAAGGTAACTTCATTCATCATTTGCACAATAAATTTGAAGTCTAAGGTATACTGAGTATTACTGATAATATACTGTACACCAAGCAACAACATCCTTCAGGGTGAATTAACTAACTTTTGTCAGCAAATTTACATGCCAAACTTAATCCACTGTGTTATAAATCACTAGTTTTAAGGTCATTGTCTGAATATTTATTTTAGGAAGAACACATTTGATGTAAAATGCAAGATAATGAGAGACTTACTAACACATGCAATGTGTGTGTATTTCCAGAACTTGTTTGCAAACTTACCAGTTATTTTAATTCATTGCCCTCCATAAATGCTTTGAATTAAATGGATTTTAGTTAGGACTTATTTGTTAATATTTTTTAGACTATTGAATTTTTCACAGTTTGTCTATTGCCATGTATGTGTCTTTCAGTCAGAAAGATTTCAAGTAGCTGTGTAATGGTCAACCAGGTCCAACCTGGTGAACAGTTGAGGAGAAATAGGAGATAATTTGACGCAGTTTTATTTTGGAACAAAGTTCATACACCTAGATTTTTACAGGAAAATGTTTCAGTGTTATTATTCTTCCTGTTCCTGGATAAAGTATCTTTATGAAGAATAAATTAAATATTTCTGTTAGTTCAAAAACTCAAAAACTAATGACAAAGTCTTCTGAATCATAACTTTTTAGAGTACATGTATTTATGTTTAAAATTGTTTTAAGGTAGAACAGTTCTGTTTTCAAAAGTTGTGATTTTACATCAAACTTAAGGTTATTTCACTCCTGACAGTGTGTCAGCAGACTCAGCACAATAGGTGAAGTAAACCACCCCAAACAACAATTTCACAAAACAAGACAGGACATTTTACATGATGAAAAACACGAGACCACGACACATTGGCTTATCTAATGCCCCTTTACGCTTAGATAAGAGAACACCAGGGCATATAAAGCTCCCACCAAACCACCCAATGTCAGACTTTGCAAAGCCTGTTTGGAAAACACCATCTCATCTGTGTAAATTTTAAGAAAAGTACTCATATAAGTCAGGAAATAATAGCCTTCTAAATATGCTTCAAATCTGCGAATCATGACTCCCTACATGGAAAGACACCTGGGGTGTTCAGTTTATTGAGTCATAACCCAGAAACTACTTGAAATTTGGAGCTATAACTTGGCAAACTTTCCACTGATGTGCTAAGGTATCATCAGCTGATCATTGAGTATTTGTTCAGAATTATAGAAAGGGCTAAATTTCATTCTTTCAGCTGATTGGTCATGGAATGACCCATGCTTCTGCACCAAGAATGCCTGTAATGAAATAAAACAAATATTTGTTAAACAGATATAGGTTATTTTAGTTTCTGACCAATGATAAAGAAATGTAAATTACTGTTTGTCAATAGCGTGTATCCCAGTCCGCATCGTTAATTTGATGCGGGTATGTGTATTTTGTATAACAGGTACATGTATCTGCTATTGTTTTTAAATGACCGCATCACAATATACAGATTTAGAATAGTATTTGGTATTATCTGTAAGATAGATAAATAATAAGATGAGTGAGTCTAGATTTACAAATCTGAGCATAAGCTCACCAAGGAGTAGGCCTAAGTAAATACAATATACAGATTTAGAATAGTATCTGGTATTATCTGTCAGATAGCTAAATAATAAGATGACAATTTATGCTACCACATGACTAACAACCTTGTCAGCAACCTGCGGATGATGATTGATTTTCTGGGCACTGCAAGGTTTAATCCCACAGCTAGTATTTGCTGGCAGTGAGTCTGGCGTCGCTGCTGTCACATGAGTGAAATATACTTCAGTATGGCCTGAATACCAATCAAATAAATTTTAAAAAATCCATCTAAGGAGTAGGTTAAATAGATTGTTGCTCTACTCTTCTATACAATCAATTTGTAAAATCTAGTTTGAAACAAATTAAAAATCTGAGCATAAGCTCACCAAGGAGTAGGCCTAAGTAAATAATAACAAAATAATAAAAAAAATCGAATTATTAGCAATATAACAATTATTATGATTATAACACTTACCACTTCGTCTTATGTGATTGAATTTAATGAGTCACAAGTTCATTGTAATCAGTGGATGAGAGCTGCTCAAACGTTTCTATATGACTATAGTGAACATCTGTGGTAGCTGCTGAAAACTCAAACTATTCCTTAGTCGCTTGGTGTGTTGCACAGAGATAACGTCTTAGCCCGTCATACGCTGTCATTGAAGCCACAGCTAGTTTGTTTTCCAAAAACGCAATCATTCTCAGCTACATTTGGGCTTACTCCAGTGATCTGCAGATGTCTTCGTTACCAATTGCCGATGTTGTATTTTCACACGGCGTCGCCATCTTTGGACTTTTTCGCGTAAATCACATGCTGTTTTCTCCGCAAAAATAACCTTATGAGTCAAGCTTTGGGTAATTTTAGATATGATTTAAGGTATATCTATCCATAATAACGTTATTTTCCTTGTTTAGAGTTGCCCCAAATTTTGGTGGAAATCACTGCGCCAATGGCCTCGTAATATATACGAGAGATGCCTTAGCACGTGACGTGAGCTATAGATACTCTCGCGAGAATACGAATGTTTGTAACCGCTATGTATTCCACGTCCATCCACGTGTTGTCGCGTCCAGTCATGTCGAGAGTCACGGGGACAGTGGTGGGAGTCCGTACGAATCAAAACACTCGCCTTGGTCGTCACCGTCGAAAAAGACATCCACCCAGTGTTCCCCAGGTTGATCACACGGGTCTGTGTTCAAGATATACCCGACAGGAGGATGGGGGTGGGGTGGTTGAAACACCTGACGTGTCCACGCATCGTTGTCCAACACACGCTGAAGTTCCGTCGTGTTCATCGTGGTTTACGTCTGAAAGTCGCAGAGAATCTGACGGTTCCGATGTGTGATTTGAGAGGCGTCACGGGGTTTTTTAAACACCACTAAGGACTGTGCGTTCAAACTGATAGTGTGATGGTCTTTCCCGCGGTGAAACAAGTTTTGTACCATGTACATCACACGTTCCGGTGATGACTCCCTTTGGTGAAGAGCGTTGTCACGCGTTCATCAGACTCGGCCATGAGATCATCGATCACCACCACCGTCTTCACCCCGGGGTCAAACGTCTTCAACTCAGGCAACCTTCGTGGTATTCCACCATGGGCATCGTCTCGTACAGCGGTTGCCATTCGCCGTAACACCACACGATCCGATACGGGGTGGGATGAATTAAGGAAGACGCGTGTTGAATCAAGGCTCGTGTAAAAAAAGACTTAACACTCCCAGTCGCGCCAGAGACCAGTGTGTTACGGGTGTTGAAACCCGGTGTCCATCACGATCAGGTGGTTGGTAGAGATGGGAGTGAGGGTGGTGGTGGGTAGTGGGCCTCTGTGTTGGTTGTGTTGGTGATGGTGGTCTGGTGGCCGTCGATG
>JAVFBZ010147040.1:0-10013 GCA_032466195.1 Katharina tunicata | reverse complement strand
TCTCAACACCTGTCTCCAAGCTGTAGCACGCATCAACGCCCCACCTCAGGCTCTTTATAGATCATAGATCATAGATCCAGCTTTGTGTGTTATGTTTAATGCTTGTTATTTCACTCTAAAATACGTCAGATTTATTTCCCGGTGCTGAATAAATGTCGTTGTAGATATTGCTTAGTGAAACATAAAATAAGAGAAACTCCGAACAAAGAAGTCATGTTGGTATAGATAATACGACTTTATTATGCCAACATCAATTAAACATATACCTATATGATAATTTGGGGCCTCTGTAGCGGATTGGTCAAGAGCGCACATTACTACAGTGTACGCTCGCGATCCACAGATTCCCCCTCACCTCTGAGTCCGCGAGTTCAAGCACTCGCTCGGACTGTAAGTGGGTTGGCCTACCAGCTACCAGCGGAAGTTTGTGGGTTTTCTGAGTTCTACCCAGTTTTCCTCCCACAATAAAGCTGGCCAATAATCTTTACTTGGGACATATAGTCCTGTTGGTCTAACATCGGAAAATAAACAATAATATAAAATATAGCTTATTTTAGTAAGAAGGTACATGTATACTCTTTTTATGTATACCATAATAAGATTCTCTCATTAATCTCCGCCGCTATTGTTCAACTTTGGTTTTACCACGGGAGATTGAAAACTGTGAGTGAAAAACATGATTTCATTATTCGGCATTCCTTTCAACTTAAATTATATAGCTGATTCATTTAGGATTCATGGCTGATGTGTGTACTAAAGCCACGGTTTATTTTGGTGTTGTGTCTGTTGAGAACATAATGCCATTTGCTGTTGAGTATACATGTGAACGAAAATGTGTTAGAATTAAAGGTCAAACTTTAAGGTTAAAACTAGGGTGCACGCTTTACCAATCAGCGCAGACCGGGTGCATCTAAAGGAAAACACTTCAGTTTTACGCTGAAACCCAGATGAACGCAAAGCATCCATGTATTGGACAAGGTCTCGAATTCCTCGGATTCTAGATTAAATAAATATGTATAGTTTCTGTCGCTATCAAAATATCATTCGTGGTCATTGCGACATTTAAAGCTCATCGATGATAAGTTGGTGTTTCCCCTCCACTGGAACCCTCGCCGATGTGCTTAAAATAGTTATAGACTCGAGCCTTTCTGTCAAAGTATATAAGGAAAGGTTCTGGTGGCTGCGAGGTTTGCTGGTTAGTGTTTAAAGCTTCTCCTTGATTTTCCACAACACACCGGTAATCTAAATTGGCATTTTAAGTGAAATAACCTAAGTACAACGTTACACACTAATGAAATAAATTTTGTTTGCAACATTTGATGTCTGATTTAGTTGGATAAGCCGTAATACTAGGCTACGTGAAATATAATATCTTAAATTCATAAGCAATCACAATTTATTCTTTGCATTTGCCATTTAATCAAAGCTTTTGTTAAAACCATAGGCTTGCCCAAAAACGTCATACTTTCTCCGTATATTCACACATAATAATGTAAACACGATTTGCAACAATATCAGATTTCATTGTAGTAAAATAATACTATTTTTTGTAGCAAATATTAACCAACGGTTAATTGCAAAGATACAGAGGCGTTTTATACTACGACGCAAACACTAGCGATAGTTTTAGTAACACCTCATACAAGGAAGGCCAAATAATGGTTTAGGTTCTTCGGTAACATGGCGATGACAGGAAGACTCTATCTAGATGATTTTGTGATAATCAAGGTGAAAGGTGAAAATGGTTAATATTTAGGCGGAGGTTAACGCTTTGAATATTAAGGCCTATTTCATCAGAATGATCTAAGATTATTCTCTGTTTTTTTAATTAGGGACGTGATGCACTCCACACACAATTTACCATGTCCACGGGGATCAACTGTTTTATTTTGGCATCGTATATATGGTCAGATTATTTCATTTTGAGTTTATATGAAGCTTGTATCTGCTTTAAAACGCTGCACGTTAGTTCGTCCACGAATTGAAATTCTATCAAATCTTAAAATTGCTAACTCAAGTACTACTAAACTGCAGTACTATCGTGGACGATGATAATTGTTTGCTGTATTTTTCGATGGCTTGCGATTATAATGTATGAGTTCATGTACTTTGAGAACCTTTAGAACCTGTGCTTCATTTATTGGTTCAGGGGCATGCCGTTGTTCAATACATCCCGATGTGCATGGACCCTACCAGATATCTTGTCAGAACGAGTAGATCATCAGCCAAGTCGTGCCCGAATCCAAAAACAGCACCCACACATATGTTTCAATTCTCCAAAAAAATGTTATAATGGTTTTTCAATAATTAAGGCCTTGTTTGGGCGTATCTCCTCATACCGAAGATGTCATTTTGAATCAACCCGAGATCTCTGTGGCGTGTTATTAGTAACTACTCATGGCAAAAGCTTGGGTCTGGTGAGACGTTCCATAAGTTAACAGAAAAAAACGTCAACACATTTTACAATTTTTAGGTTTATCGGAGGATACTTCGTCTGGAGGACGAAAATGTTTTACCTCATATTTTCGTATCTTACAGAACTTAGTGGCAGCTAAAAGCAATGCTGTTGAGAGCTTTCGTTACCTAAAACAACGGCAACCCTTAATTCCTTTTCGATTCATTCTCAAATAGAACTCTGTAGGTATACAAGAATCTGGATATTGCATAGTACACATACCATGTGGAAATGAAATATTTTAAAAAGGGTATTTTAATTATACAGGCCTTGAGAAACAGCCGGAGAAACAATTGAGAAAATCCCATCATCGTTAGGCTCTACATTAAAACATTAAACCTGTCATCTTGGAGAACTTTGTTGCTTAAGGCAAATTTCAACAATAACTAAGCATCACCGTCACAATCCTTCAATCAATTTAAAGTATGTATCCAAAGGCAACGATAAGTTATTCAATAATCATTACCCTTAAGTCTAATAATTACCCTTGGTACGACGTTAAACGCCAATTAAACACTGGAACATATAAACTTACCAACTGCTCTATATGTAAAAACTATGAGAATAAAATATTGATAACTGCACTTTCTTTCCGAAATAGTTTTCGGCGATATAAACAGCTTAAATGGTAATAAACGTCCTGAAGTTAGCCGAAGTTCTCCAAATATGACGGCTGATTGTCGTAAGCTTGCGGTGTCATAGCGTTGTCTGAGCGGATATGCACCTGGGCCCGTATTCATAAAGCGACTTAAGTAATTCTTAAAGTTAAGAAAAACTAAGCCAAATTTCAAACCTTATTTTAAATTACATAAAAAGTACTTTCCTGAACAATCTGTGTCAAAAAATGCAAGATAAAATAAAACTTTTAAACTGTAAACTACATTATTTTACATTAAATGTTTTTAATTATAAAATAAAAGGTTGAAATTTGACTAAATATTACTTAACTTTAAGAAATACTTAAGTAGCTTTATGAATACGGGCCCAGGAAAACTATTTAGTGTGGCGTCCTGTTCTAGCCAGCGGTAATATCCGTCACAAATTGGGTAGGCACTTGAGACACTCGGAGAACGGCGCTAAACACAATGTAAGTCATATTTGTACAACGGACTGTTGTTATATGTAAAAATCATTTTGTTAAGACAAATCCTATATGAGTTACTTGTCTGTGACATTTATTTATTTCTTCTTAATTTGAGATCGAATGCTGAAAACATGAAAGAAAATGAAGCTTGTTGAATTCATTACGTCTTAGCTTGCTTTGATTTTCGATAAATCAAATCTGTGCAATTTATTTCTTTTATGACCGACTAGAGTTACTTGATCAGGTTCACACAGTATTAATAATGTTCTTATTGATAGTCCTCCGAGTTTGAACACGTATAATCAAAAATAAAATCCCTCCATGTAATGAGATGTATTATTACTTTTCGAAACAAGTCACGAACGTTTTTAGAAATGTATGTGCCTTATCCAATCTGTCATAAATTTGTCTCGTGTAATTGATACCGTACCGGTTATCAAGATCAAGTAATGCTAAGAAATCTGAATACAATAGCATTTCGTATTCCAAGAGATTTGCTGCGAAATCTGATAAGTTTGGACAAAGACATGATAGCCTGCGTTAAAACTTATAAGATCAAATACTTTATCCTAAGAAAACAGAATGTGACTTCAATGCTAAGTTCTAAAGCGCTTACAAATCTTGGCAATCATTCCTCCATTTCCCAGAGGATGTCGACGGCTTAAGGCCCAATATTAAGGATGTTGTACCAGACGACACAAATCTATCAAACACTTTTCGGCCTGGTTCCAGTTTCTTTTGAATGATAGTCAAAGATGGCCAGTATGGCTTAATATGTGAAATGACTTTCCGAGTCAGCAAATCCTGAGAATCTGCCCATGTTCTCTTGCGCTTAATGCCCATGCGACTGTCTTTGGGTTGATGCAATCAACTATTGTTTGTGCACACATCAACTGAAAACTACCCTGTCATACTAACATACCAGACCTGCTAGTACTCTTCTAGTCGAGTCACACAGAGCAGGTATTTGGCAATTGAACAACGATATTTTCCATTTTTAATGTTTGTGACTTTATATTTCAGTAACAAAATCACATAATATGTTTCACTGTGATAGTAATTGTTAAACACATTTTATGTCGGTACATATGGGCGGAACGACTTTTCCATGCTTCCATGAAACATTATGCCTGATAACAATGCATTAAGTACCGATAGATTACTTGCACATTTGCTTTTTCCGCGTCAAAAGCTGAGTTTTCCAAATAGTGAATACAAATCTTACCGGTATAGAAAAAGTTATGCGGATTCGTTTGCTCTAAGCATCTACCATGCTTGAGCACCAAAATTTAAAATTACCTTGTCATACAACCGAGCGGCCATTTGGGCACACTTCTTATCGAAACATATAGTGTTGTTGCTTCGCAATAGAAAAACAGCATGTTTTATTTTTCATATTTGTGACTATAATTTCGATTTTATCTGTTTAGGCATCAAGGCGTGTCTAATAAAAGAACATCCCAAGCTTATATCCAAGTTATATGAAATGGCCTGCTCAGGGCTTGCCTGTTTGTTATATTGGTTAGGAGCGTAATATTGACATGTAATTTCAATCCGACAAATCTGACTTACATAATGGCAATGTATTCGATTAAGAGTCGATTTAAGGTAAAATCCGAGAACTGAGAAAATCTCAAATAATGCACTAAATTCGTTTTGTGAAATCCTATTTGATACTTATCTTACTTTATTTTCAATACATATTATAGGAATCTGATAAAATCGGGTAAAACTAATTGTAATCTCACTTTGTTGCATCATCACGGCAATTTGGATTATCGAATTATCCCGTCTGACCTGAGTACCTAGTTGGACGGTTAGTGTCACATTTTTGGGAGTTTACTTAATTTATATTTGTAACCAACGTAACAGGAGAATATAAAGGAATGAGGTCATGTGGATAAAATTATTCTGCACCATTAATAAATAATATCTTCATACTTAGGTATCTGATATTAAATACCGCCTCTTTTGTTTTACTGGAAAACTAACATATATTTGGTTGGAGTTGGCTCAAATTACAAACAAGAAGTGTACTTAAAGTAACATACGCACTCAAAAGTTCTTAGTTTTGCACTATCACAGATAGTACAAGTTAAGGGCTTTCCAATACTTCCAACATTACATTTGTAGGTTGCAGGAGAGTTTTATAATAACTAAAAAACTAAAAACTGAATTTTCTGTCAGAATATTATTATGAGGATGTATCAATCAGCTGTCATAACTGAGCCACCCTAAGATGTACTGACGCTACACCAAGTCAAACGTTACTTAGCCCCGCCCTCATCCATTATTCAAAATCTGAACTCATTCCATATAAGGTCATGAACCCTACGAGATTTCAAAAGCTTTACTTGAGGCATAAGAGGAAAAATGGCCGGCCTTCCTTACGCTGAATTCGAATTAGTGCATGATTTCTCCTGGCTATAAGTAGCCTTAAACCAACTTAATAATTTTCATGTCAAAGTAGTTGTTTTATTTTACGCACAAACTTCAAAGCTGGTTAAAATCAAGGCAATCAGAATTTGTTGTAAAACCCCTTTTCTGAGTGCCTATGTTACTTTTAATTGCTAAAAAAAAATGTGTGTCACTATAACGGATGTCTAGACAAAGGAAAGTCATTAGAGAAAGTCTATTAAGGCCTCCAGTCTTTAGCCACTCAATGTATTTTCGATGTGTTGTTTTAGTGTTAATAATGTATATACCCAGGTAGAGTTGATTTATTTAATGCTGGCAAAGAATCTATCGGTGCCTTGTCCTCCAGCCTACCTATGCCGGTAAGGTACATGTATAGACCTTAGATTTTCTTAACCGGCAAGCAAGTACTCGATACACCCAATGGCCTTAGTGATCAATCACTCGGCGGCCTTGAATTACAAGCTAACCAGCCCACACTACTTCACTATCCTTAGAAGCCAGTGACAATATACTGACGATTAGGATATAACAATTATTTTATATTTTCTACATTTTCTATCCGTTTGGTTTTCATGCAGGTTTTGGTATCGATTGGACATACCAATGATATTATCAAGCGTCTGGATTGAGGACTTACTTCCACCAGAGGTTCTCGGAGCAGAGGCCTGTCTTAAAGAAGCGTGCACAGCTTACGTATAACATAGTTAACATGTCGTGCAGCAGTGAGAGACGGTGTCGACATGACAATTACGTTTAAAGTAATGCTACGTTCGCTCGTAAGACTGGTCCCAGATCACGACCGTCTGGTTTGTAAGTGTTCGATAGAAAATGTAATATGTTATTCAAAATTTACCGTTTTTTCCGGTTTGTTATGTTTGCCACACATACACAGTCAAGAAACATGGAAGGGAAAAAAGTAAAGAAATCGTTATTTTAAAATTGAATTTGCCTCTACCTTATTATATTATATATTATATATTGATCAAGAGTACACTGACACAGGGGTATCAAGTTTCTAGATAGATCTAAATCTCGAGTTGCTGTGGATAACCTAATGGCGCATCTGGAGAATAATACATGTAACATGTAAATTGTGAGGAACATAATTAATGTGGCTAATATGCAACACGCATACTATAGATATATATGTACACATGTTCTGACAAAACAATAATAAATCACTAGGGCACCTTTCCACTCCAAACGTATGTTCGAAAAGAACGGCTGCATCTATTTTCCACACGACATCGTCTTCAACGTCCACGTATTACGTATTCAAACTACAAATAGTTTATCAAACATATAGTTTACCGTAACAGTCCGATCTTTCAGTTTCATTGGATTAGCTTCAATCAGGTGACTAAGAACGTTGCGCGTTTCAACGAGAATAAGACATTTCCTCAAGTACATAAAACGGTAGCAAATCCTTAACGCCCTTGCAGTTTCACAAAATATTTTTTATGGTGATGAAATAGGGTTGTATAACTAAATCCTGTGATTATTACACCTAGCTCCAGGTAATGCTGTGTGGATTTTTTTAGCATGATTCCTTTGTTCTTTCTCGAGAAATGTTTCTCAGCAGTAAAAAAAAACCTAATTATCACGCCTGTCTTTCTGGAATTAGAACTTGATTCCCTAGCATCCTCTTGGGTATGGATAACTGATTGATAGGATAAAGTATCGAACGTTTTACAAAGATAGTCAGGCCAATCATATTCAACGGATAACGTCTAATCAGGTCATGGTCCTATTGTGTGGTGATATGTTGATATAAGATCAATCAATTGCTCGACACAAATATATGACATATTTGACCAAACAAAAATGCTGCAATCAGAATTAATGTAACATATAATATAGGAAATTATACTGGACAGCATACTACTTAATCCGTCAGCGAATCTGTTTCAATACTAATATTTTCTTAATGTTTTTTTACACTGGAGCGAGAAAATTATTATAGAGGAACAGCAATAACAAATATAAGTGTAGTGCATTTCCTTAAGTAAGTAAAGACGGAAACAAACCTTCACATCCTTGCAAGTTTCAAAAAAGATTTCTTATGGGGATGAAACAGGGCTCTTTGACTAAATCCTGTGGTTATTACACCTACATGTAGCTCCAGCTATTGTTTTCTTCTATGTGATCTGTTCTGGAGAAAGATTTTCCGCATTACAAAACCTCATTCAACATCTCTGTTTATCTGGAATTAGACCTCGAGTCTTTGGCATATGAGTAAATGTTTAGTCGGATAAAGTAACGATTGATTTATAAACGCTATCTTACCAGGCAGATTCGTCAGTTAAGGTTTAAGATGCCATGATGTTATTACTCTGTGATACGTTGTTATGAGATCAAATAATTGCATGAGACAAATCTATGACATTGTTGATAAAGCTCGTTGGCTGTTGCCATCAGAATTAATGTACAGAAAATAATACTTGGCAGCATACAACTATAAACTCTGTCAGTTAATCTGTTGTTTCAATACAATTAATTAAAACGGTGTAGGTCTTAATGCTTAATACACAGGCGTGAGACAATTGTTACAGAGGGCAATATCAATAACAATATAGGTATTACGTATTTCCTGAAGTAATTAAACACGGAAACAGAACCATCAATCCTTTGCTAGTTTCCCAAAGGATATCTTATGGTGGTGAATCAGGACTCCATGACTAAATATGTTGATCATTGCGCCTAGCTCCAGCAATTGCTTTGTGTAATTTCCTTTTAGCACGGTCCATATGTTCTTTTATCGAGAAATGTTTTTAATCAGTACAAAACCTTAATTAACACGCCTGTCTCTCTGGAATAAGTCCTTCATTCTCGAGAGTTCTCTTAGGTATATATTACTGGTTGCTAAGATAAAGAATCCACGGTTTTTCACTGTGTCAGGCCGGCCAAATTCATCAGATATGGCCTTATAAGTCATGATGTTATTGTTATGGGATACGTTTTTCTCAGATCAACCAATTGCTTAAAACAAATATTTGACATTTTTGATAAAGCACGTTGTGTGTCGAGATCTGAATTAATGTATGATATAATTCAGGAAATTATACTAGGCTGCATACTACTAAATCCGACAGTATTTCTGTTTTATTTGAAGAGACCCTTTATGTATAGGCCAATAAATTAATTAAACTATTATACGATTAACAAGATTCATTATACTGGAGAGAAAAATCAATAAAAAATATAAGTATAAAGTATTTTCTAGAGTAAATAAATTCGGAAGCAAACACTCGGTGTCTGAGTAATTTCACAAAAAAGATCTTATGATGATGAAACATGTTTATTTGTTTGTTTGATTGATGTTTTACGCCGTACTTAAGGCTATTTTATTCACATGATGGCGTGCCATTCCAATATGCAAAGGAACCACACCTTCAGCAACTCCAAAGAGGCTCCTGCCAATCACCCGCTTGAGGAAACAGGGTCTCCATGGCTCCATGCTTTGTGGAAATGTCCTGGCTCAGTCTCTTTTCTTTTTGAGAAATATTTTTTATAAGTACAAAACATTAATCAATAATCCAGACTATCTGGAATTAAGCCTTATTCTTTATTATAAAAAACTAGTGATTGATTGGTTAAAGTATGGAAAGTTAAACTGTGTGAGCGATCAGATTATCTGATAAGATCTAATCAGCCATGTCATTATTGTTCTGTGAGATAACATATTGTCATAGGGTAATCAATTGCCAAATGCAGGCCTATTGCATTTTGGTAATGAACGTCTGTGGATAAATATCCGCAAACTGAAGGTCTGTGAGATGATGCAATTAAAAATATATAATTAAATTATTAATAGCAATAAGTTTCATTACAACTGAATTATAATAAACCGAAGTAAATTTCGGAATTCTAGAAACAAATGACAATAACGTATAATCCATATTAATGAGAGTAAATACACTCTTCAAAAAAAGAAACGCAAAACCCAAATATCAATGTAAATTTGATGGTATTCAAGGAAGTGTAGATCAGCGGAAAACAAAGATACATGAATGAAATTTTGTGGAGCAATGCATTGCTATGTTGTCCATATTTCAT
>JAVFBZ010147029.1:4230-20056 GCA_032466195.1 Katharina tunicata | reverse complement strand
CTTCTGCATTGTTTAGTTTTTATTTTATGTCGTTGCAAACATGTGGTATCGTTTCTTTTGGACACTAGTTTATATCTACAGGAAACAAAATATGTTTAATTGTATTAGGATATTATTAAGCGTCATTTGAACTAACCCTGTGTCGTCCGTTGAAGACGAAAGTGACGTTGAATGAGATTTACTTGCGTTATTTGTCAACAACGCCGTGTTATGAATGAACTGCTTATCCCAAAAGAAATAATAACCAACTCGAACGTTTAAGTTAGCAAACCAGCAGATGTATGTGTTGCTCAATGAAATTGCGATAGCATAGCTATTTCGGTCTGGAATTATTTTGTGAACAATCATACATTTTATACCAGCTGATATCAGCTTGACATCGTTTCTTATCATGCAGCTTTTGCAACAATATTTATTTTTATCATATACCTATGAGCCTCACCCACATGATACAGAGCCATCGGATAAATGTCCGTATCAGATGTGTTTGTATCAGTTTTATCTGAATTCGGGAATATTTTTACCGCGTTCTCTACTGGGGAATCTGTATGGTTGAAAACACCAAAAGGTGAAACGAGTGCAGAATGACGTCACGCGATAAAGTCGTCAGGGTGTTCCTATGCGTAGTAATATATGTAAACAGACCCCGGGTTCCTGCTTAAATGCCATCTCAATTTAATCTGACTTGTTATTACTCAAGTCATGGCATGTTTTCTGGGATAAATAAGGAAATTAAAAAGCGTTTACCATAGCTTGAATCTGGCCACATTCGCTGAACTATTTTATTTAGCGTTCTTCGCATTGTTTGAAGTAGTCCTTCGCCCATTTCAGCCAAGAGTCCGTGAAAGTTCGACAAAATGTCCCCCAAAAAAATTTTTTCTATTGAAATACTAGTATTGAAGGTATATGATAAATAGATTATAATGACAGTGCGGGTACGCGCCATTGTACCAGCTCTCGTTGTCTGAGGTCGGACTGCGTATCAACCTCGCTCTTCGAGATCGATTGATACTGCTTTCCGACCTCAGACAACTGGAGCTGATACATTGTCGCGTAGCTCGCACTGTCATTATAATCTATTTATCATATACCTTCATTATTTCACGAAAAAAAACATTTTTGGCTGGACAATCTCTATCATCTTTAAAAACGCAACATGTTCACAATGTTCAACCGTTATCAAACAGACCAATTCAAGATACGTCGTCACGTATCCGTCGAGAAATATATAAAGAGAAGTCAGAAGTAAATAGTGAATAAACTGCACTCTTCCATTCAGGTTATACAATTTTTAAGATCACTAACGGTATATTGTAAAGCCTTTTGAACAGGGTTCAGTAAAAATAAGGATACATATATTCAGTATGAAATGTTACAATTAAGATGTAAAGCGTAAATTAACAAAGAATCAAAACATGGAACACAAAGCCAATGTTTCGTAATAAATAACGAATTACCTACATGGATTTTAGCTTTGATCCAGCTATCATTGCATATTGGGAAGGGTAACGTGTAAATAGGTGACATTTTACTGCCTTAAAACCCTTATTGGATAGCTGATTTCAAAGAACGATTAGTTGACCAATTCAGCCGGCCACCAGGTGTCACTGTTAGAGCGCAGCTGGTCACCGCTCAAAGCACTGTTCCGACATGACACATTTACTCAACCACAGAATCCAATTCATCTATGTCAGACAGGCGGCTGATCCATGTGATAAGAGGATACAAATCCTCTAATCATTCAAAGAACCACCAGGGAACGTCCGAATTACATGTAGTTAAACCCATCGATTTAACGCTTAAGCAGCCCCAGTCCACACATGTCTCTCGCGGTATCACAATTGGGAGTCTAAAGGAACCGGAAAGAAAGAAAATTTTCACATTCGTAAAGAATTTTTTTCAAATCTTCCGGAGTAAAAAGGCAAAGCTACATGTATCGCAAAAACACATCAGTTACTCTACAACAGAACAATCTAATTGATTCACTAGAAAAAGGTGCATAATCAAATAGATGATATTTATATTAGTAAGTCATTTGAGAGAAAACCTCAGACGAAAAGTAGAACTTCAGTTCAATCTGAAATACCCTACCCTCGAGCGCTTGTTGTTTACAGTTTTGGAATTTTGATCAACATTTGTTTAATGATGTCATTAAACAAAAGCATCCGACTTCATTACATCATCAAACCGAATTACATGATAAGTGGAACTATGCGTTACCAAATTAATGCGTATTGTTTTCTTCATTGAAATGATTCTTTGGAGATGAAGCTACGGGTACAGCACGCGATTTTACCATGCAGACACTTATGAATACATCACCGAGAACTTAATTCAACAGTCGCCTTGAAAACCTTTCCTGTCAATATTCCTGTGAAACAAAGGTGACACTCATTGGAAACAGACCCACGAGTTTAACTAATCAAAGTATACTCCATATAGTAAACTTTCATATAGTTTAAAATATACACAGTATATTTTTATTAAACAACACTAGGCTCAATTACAACATTTTGAAAAGTGTTTTTAATTATCGTAATAGGGCTGGTAAGATGATAAAGCTTGTAGATTCATCGCTCTCCACTGTCTTGTTCATACTTTCGATTTCAATTGATGAATTTAATGCAATAAAAAACTTTACACTGAGAAATTGGGTGTTTTTAACTTGTTTGTATTTCGAGCATCCTATTGATCACTACAATTGTGTCGTTATTATTTAAGTATTAGTCCTTTAAATAATGTGGACAGAACACATTTCTGATATATTCTTGGCTTCTTCGAAACTACGTCAGACAGAAGCGTTTCATATAATAGGAGAAACTCCAAACAAGGAAGTCATGTTGGTATAAATAATAAATTTCGACTTCATTATTCCAACATCAGTTAAATCTATACATATAATTGTATAGGTTTGTTTAACTGGTGATGGCATCAGATAGCCGAAATATATTATTTATACCAACATTACTTCCTTGTTTGTTTCTCTGCTTTGTTACTCTGAACTGATCTGTGGAACCACTGGATAACATGACTTTATATAGGAATACCACTGGTTTGAATGATCCTAGCAATAAACAAATATATGTTTTAGTGATTTATTCATAATTATACTTAATGGAAGGCCATGTACAATAAATGCGCGTAAACAGAAGCTTATCCAATTATGTACTTCTAAACTACTAGAATAGATGCTGTTACCATTAACAGATATTGGGTATTGCATATCCCGGTCTATATTGTTCGCAATTCTGGCGGCACATGTGTACACTGTTCAGCTGTCTTTAGACCAGCAATTACCATAGCCAATAGACACAGGCTCACATTTCCCAGGTCAATTAGAACCACCAATTGTACTACACCATCCCCACATTGTCTTGAAGAGAGAAAATACAATTATCTACCAGTGCTAATCCCCTTTATTTGTTCCAAATGACCCCTGGAAGATGAGGACCCAGGTAATGTTGATCGATTAACCTTTCGTCATTCGTGCAAATGAAAATACACAGGGCCATTAACGAAAAACTTCATTGTTTATTGTAGAAGCGAGGGACTTTCTGTTCAACTGGATAACCAATGTTCGGCTCCACTTGCTTATTGTTACAGCTTGAACGGTAAGAGGATTTCGTCGTAATGCATTTGTATTTAACTTATTCTTCATACCCTCTACAGAAATGTTCATTACCATGGTACAGTCACATATGTACATGAAGATAAACCAAAATACAAACAGGCAATGCATTAAAAGTCTAAACGTAACTTTCCAAAGAAGAGCTTAATGAGTTGACCACAGAGTAATACAGGCTATGCAGTCTCACGTACTGATAGTTGTTTTAACTGTGTTACTATTTACATTTAATTTAAGGAAGTCAATAAATGTTTCGTGATGCTGAAGATTCGTAATTTTCAGTAACCAGAATCATGTAAATAGATCAACCTGCACCAAGACAGCTATCCCTTTTATCCCATGCGACGCCCTATCGATGAAACTAAGTAAATTTACGACAATGATCACAGTAATAGGCCATGGTCTGGAACAGAAGCAAAAACATACACTTAAATCAGACAGGGTTGTTAGTCAGAGGTATTCGTTATCGTAAACTGAAAAGCCCAAATTTCAGCGAGATAGTTAAAGAACTGTGAGCATATATATAATCTGAACCATATCAAAATCACCCATCAAGCACATTTGGTTTTTCTCACGCGAACAATATACTTAAAAAGGGCATCTGAATTATTATTTCTAAAATTCATATCTTCGAGAGGTATTGAAATTTATACCAAGTGTGATTTGATTTTGTTATTAGATGAACAGGATACTTAAAACGGTATCAATTTTGTTATTTCTGCAGTTATATCGGTATTAGCTTTTATTGATTACTTTTAATTGAAACTAAATGTACTGACACATGTGGACAACATGGGTGGCAAATTCACAAAAGCACAGCTTTAATTGACGTATTTGATGGCTGCGACTCCCAATGTCGGTTTTGATAAAGCCTGGCTGAATTTTCCCGTAAGGTATTGGCTTTTTAGTCATCAGAGAAATCGCTTCGTATAATCTGTATAGTGTTTCAAATGCAGCAGTTTTTTGTCCAATGTACATGCTTATGAATTCGTTCTGGTAATGTAAATATCATAGGATGTCATATTTTACAAAACGGTGACTTTCAATGAACAGGCGACATGATACAAACACAAGTAGATCTATACGAATTTCCTGTTGATATAAATCATTTAAGTGCTCACCAATTACCCCTCCCCCTCCTATTAATACACAAACTAGCATTACTCTTGTGTGGTTTAGATTTGGTTTTGATTTCACGAAATTTGTATCAGGAAAAGAAAAGATTAGATAAACTTTATCAATTTATCATCAACTGAGGGATAAATCTTTCAAGAGATGATTTAGATGAATTTAGAAGATTTCGCCTGGACGATTGCACTGCAGTCGTTCCGTTTAAAATTTAGTAACCAATCCACAAGTAAAAGGAGTTTCAAAATAGCTATTTTCTTATGAAGCTGTATCGATATTAAATGTTAACAAATTCCACAAACTTCGTTTGCAATGTGTCGGTTTATTTTAATTCAAAATACACTGCAAGCAAGTGTGGAAGGAAGGCGACTGACCAAGTTTCTTGTTTTGGTAGGTAATATTTTCAATCTCTAAGTAACTAACAAATATGTTGATCAGTAAGTACATTCTATTGAACAATAGGCTCTGTCCAATGTCTGAAAGCCTTGTAAAACATCACTACCTTTATTAGTCCTTGATAAAGCTATCTTTCAAAAGGAAATTTACAAATGAGAAAAAAAATTAATTATCTTCCTTTATTTCTGCCTAGAATGGATTTCATCTTTATAGATATATTAACGTTGTATGGTTCAGTTCGCCTGTCTTCTCATTTCAATTATTATCATTGTGTCGAATCCCCATTCTTCCATCGAGTTATTAAAAACATACAAATCGCACACTAACTGAATTTGTCGAAAATTTAAAATCGCTACTGTATTATTACAAAACAGCTTTTTTCGAAGACTCCTATACGATTTTTGTTTTATTTATCAGATAAAGGATCCCACACAATAACACATTTTTGGCGGTCAAACTTGCTTTGAGATAATATAACATGAACCAGTAATGCGCTATTTGAAACTAGATAACAAGCAAGATAATCAAGATCGGATAGTTGTGGAAAATATAAATAGTGACATTTTCTTATGAGTGGCTTGCATGACATGGTCGTCCAGCTGATACCAACATAAAGTTATTTTAAACTCCTGACTGCTGTTTGATGTTTCAAGGGTTATTGTTCTGTAATAACCAATATCGAGTTTTAGTCCAAAACCCCCATGCTACGTAATTGACATGCATAAACTTCAATGCTTTCGATGCAAGGGCTTACCCATTGCCTTAAAGAGAATTTGTCCAGTTACCTATGCTGCCTGTAAAAACTGTTCTCGATCGAACTGAGTGGACCATAAGATCATATGTAAGGAGATTGTGTCTGGACAAATTGATAAGTATATGTACATGTACTAAGCAACTGTTAGCAGTTGTTTAAGTTAATAAAAATAATCATACATTAGTTCTCCTTTGGCAAGGTAAAGCATATATTAAAATATTAAAATCCTCGAATAGGCGAAATCTGTGTGATCTTATATTGCCATATGACTATTGGGAGGTGACGAATAACTGTTTCACTACCATACATCCCTAGTACTGTTTATTTGTCGACGGAATTATATCAACGAAATATTCCTTGCTAATAACGTTGTGATTGTTTCCGTTGTCTCTAATTAATCGTTGACGCTGTTGAGTTGAGTTCTTCCGATACTAGGTAAAGCGTGGCATTTTGTCCACATCAAATACCTCGTTCACGAGGAACAACAAGACATACACATATATCGAGATATCCCAAACCAAAAACGTTGCACGGAAGTGAGAGTTATGGGAAATGCGTTGAAGGGTCGGTGCTTGGCAACATCGGTCCGTGTGTTAACACATAGTATATAATGCATGTATTTCTGTGGCTGTGGAGCTCTCCGGATGGCAAACAGATGTCCGCCCGGTTTTCCTCCAAGTACCGACAAAGCTTATAACTAAACAAAAGTATTTACAAAACCCTTCAGTGTGATGTAAATCATCAATCAATGGTTTATTTAATTGGGGTTTGGATATCACTCATATAACGGCACTGCCAATACACAAGACAACTCGGGCTATTTACAGGACAAAAATAAGGGCACCACAGCAATTCGGCTTTGTGATGCCCCATAAGAAGCTCTTATCCAGCCACCCACCAACACCGATCGAATAAATATACACACTACCGACATTTACATCTAAAAGTGATATCTACTAGCATAGAAGCATGAATAACAGTACTTTTCATGGAGGTTTTGTGCCGTTGTTATTCAAGGTTATTTCACTCATATATGGCCAACACAGTGGAAAAAGGAAACTACCATCAAAGACACTGGCAACAGACACGGGGCAAGGACAGGACTAAACCACCACCACCACCCCTCCCCGCCCCCTCCCTCCCACTAACCCAGGACTCCACAGGCTTATCGGATGCTCCACAGCACAAAGAGCAACATGGCACAAGGAGCCCTCACCACCACTTAAAGTAAGACAATATTCTTTTTGCCCACACAAAAAACAGTAAAAGAAAATGGTTGATAGGATCCCCTTGCGACTCTGAAATATCACTTACACGCAACCGGTATTTATCTTGAGCCTTTACACTGGAAAACTTGCAAGCATTTTCAGGAATTATCTGAACCGTCAGGCGCGTTGAAGCACCGGTATCGGTCGATGTCAATCAAAATGCTCGTTTCCAATGTATACTGAAAATAGCAAATGATCTGCTTTGCTGTTCGTAAAAGGATCGTGTCTTGTTAAAATGTCGTTTGAGAATAGAACTTTGACCGGTAAGTCCGGTCTATTCAAGATCAGGGTCAGTATTCATAAAACTACTTAAGTATTTCTTAAATTTAGGCAAAACTTCAAACCAAATTTTAAACCTCATTAAATACCTAGATACTACTTCACTTAGTTGATTGCGTTGATAAATGATAAAAGATTGTACGGAAAACTTTAAACATGGAAACTTAATTATTCCACTTTCGGTTATGTCATTAAAAAAATAATAGGTTGAAACTTGGCTAATTATTTCTGAAATTTATTAAATACTTAATAATCTTTATGAATATGAGCCCCGGGCACACAGCCGCCCAAACATTACCCTTCTTAATCCACACATATTTTGGCCCTGCCAGCCAGAGACCCGATTTCGATTCCCGGTGGAGACAAGCACAATTTTCTTTCTCTACATTTATACAAATATATATATATATATTGATTTAAATAAACCTCAGAATTAGGATGTAATTTTTGTCGATGAACAGCCATACATTTAACTGTTTCTTCTTGGAAGAGGGTAGCGCAAATCGATGCTTTTACAAATGTTAATTCCAAATATGTTGACAGAAAAGTTTTACCTGAAAACAATTCTCAACTTATTACATTGAGACACGAGTCATAAAATAGATTCTCTGTTCGATTTTTTAGCAGACATCAAATTTGTACCAGTTTTTATAATCATAATGTAATATCTAATTAATTAGCAAACTAAAGGAAACCTGGAAAGACGCACCATGATTATAGCTATTGTGAAATTTATTTTTCATTCCCATATTCTAACTAAATGGAAAACATGATGATTTTTCTCAGATTCGGACCACAGTTTGGTTCAGGCCAGGATAATGAGCAGTGTCGTCAAAAGAACGTAGATAACGTGGTTATATTCTTGACCAATTATAATGCGATGAAACCAATTGAAAAAAAACATGTTTCGGTCCTCGTGTAGATCCGTCGTAAATGGACGATTGTTGAAAAATAACAATGTTTCTTGTCTCGTCTTATGTGGGTTTTAACAGAAAGATATTGTCTTTCGACTATAATTGACTGAAGCTACCTGTACCCGGTGCTCTCACAGTTAAGCTTGATCAGGAAGTCCATCGTGTGCCATGTTGTGTATCCTTTAACCTTGGAAACTCGACAGTTTCGTTCACCCTTTGCGAAATCTCTTCGTCGTACAAGCCAAATACAGATCAATCAAAGATAATTTAACAATTGTTAATTTTACTATATCATAAAGAAAAGCAGATGTTTGTGCTACGACTTAATAATTCGTACGGGAAATTTTTGTAATTATAAACTATTTAACATTGTAGAACAGCTGGTACTGACGTGACATCTTGTCTTAGAATGCGTCTGTGTTGGAGTAACAAGTTGATATTGCGTATGAAATTAAACTCATAGGATTTCATAGGATGGAGATCATCGCATGGAAGTGGTCGATTGATATAGATAGCATTTTAATTGTGGCTGAAAGAACCGATTGTTCAGTCTAATTAGAAAACTCAACGTTATCTCTACCATTCTGTAGTCCTTAGAAATATTTAGGTTATGTTTCCTTCTTTCTTTTCAAGAATAACCCTGATGGCATGTTGTATAAAAGGTTCTTAAAGAAATGGCCTACGTTCCTTTTGGACTAGGCTGTCTGTGCTATTTCAGTACCTGCGTTGTATCTCAGGTGTATCAATTAAGTTCGAAATCGTTTTGAATGTAGAATGTAGATCGCTTTTTTCTACAATGATTTTTACGCATGAATAAGACATAATCAGTCAGCTGGTTGACCTTGTATATCCTACCCATCACTTACAAACCAATTTGCCAATGGAACATTTAGATCTATAAAGTCTCAATTTGTCGCAAGGGATCTAGGTAATCCGACTACACACCAACTATTAATTAATTAACACCCCAAGAAATACTCTACTGGAATGAACAACGCTAAATAACTTATGAAATAAAGTATGTCAGTTTCTGCAAAAATATTTATTGAAATCATCTTTTAAAAAATCAGCATGACCGCATTTCTGAGCCTTTAAAGAATAAAAAGGCGAATGCAGTCACATACGCATGCGTGTTTTAGTGATTAAAAGATAGTGACACAGTTACAAGCTTTCGGTAAAGATGGAAAAAGTAGTCACCTCCTAAGCGGACCAAGAAACAGAATATAAGCTTTTTTATCCGAATTTGAAAACAGTAACGTACGAACAGGTGGTATTTGTCAGTTTAACTCAAACTGGAGGACGCATTGCGTTGACCGAGTGGTTGGTCATTCATTGGCCTTCATGAGTCACTGTTAGACATCAATTGGTAACAAGACGAAGCGTACTCTGACTTGACATTATCTCAACCAAAGAATCAAATCCATCTATCGTCCAGACAGGTGGCTGATCCAAATGATAAAAGCATATACCAATCATCTAATCATTCAAGTAACTATCACGGAACGTCCAGTTTAAATGTTGTGAAAACACTTAACCTGATGTTGAAACAGGCCCAGTCTACACATTTGGATCATAGAATCACCTTTGAGAGTCTTAAGGATCCGGAAAGAAAGGATAATTCTCACATTGTAAAGATATTTTTCAAATCTTCTGAAGTACAAGGAGATAAAGCTAATACAGAAAACAGCACAGCAACTCGACAACAAAGCGATTCCGTTGATTCAATAAACCAGCATCGAACTATTGTGTTTTATTTTTTGATGGAAGATATTTAGTTCCGATTTTATAATGAACTATAAAACAAGTCTCACTCAAGTTTGGCAATATCACGAAGGTACTCAAGCCATTTTTACTCCGCACGTTTACCTACATGTTGGGACTTGGTTACACTGAATAAATCGCATAAACAGTAGTTATCCAATGGAAGAACACATGTCTGCTAAGTTCAATTCTATCTCCAAGTATTTTGTAGTTTATTAAAATGTGTTGAATGATATCGCTAAACCAGATTATCCATCAACATAATACCTTCACCATCATCGAAGGGAATCATCAGAAGTTCTCGCATGCGTCACTCGTTCACAAAAGCTGATTTCTTTTGAAAGAAAATGACTCTTTGGAGATGATGCTATGAGAAAAGAACGCCATTGTATCATTCAAACCCAGTAAACAGCACCAAAAACATTAAAAATCGTTCATACAACAGTTTTTGTCATTATTCCCGGTCAACAATATTATCCAACGATGTTGACTTTCATATTATATACGGGATTTCTCACGATCTCCTGTTTGTTGGGATTTAACCAAATGGTCTTTTCTTAATCCAACTCAATCCGAAAATAGGTTAATGGAAGAAAAACAATCTGAAACAAAAAAAGGAAAATAATAGCAACTGAGAAGACGTTTAAAAATCAGTGTATATTTACGGATGAACAGCGGAGGTGTAGACTGTCACTTTATGACATATTTACATACTGAGTTAAGAAACAACTTGACAGAAACAGCAGTTTTCACAGAAGGTCAATATACAATATTAAATAATTCATCCAATTATGAGATTGTCCATTAGTTCAGACGACTTTCATCAAAGTATTGTTCATTCCAATTATATTGCAAGCCTCTGGCTACAATATGTCCACTGTTTCGATAACCATGCCACCTCAGGGTCTGTGAATTATCGACGGAGAGAGGGGTAGAATAGATTAAAGAACTTACCATTTACTTATAACATTCCAATCGTGATTTGCTCGTTGGAATAAAGGACGTATACATACACATATAAGGCGACTAAATGAACGTTGGGCTAGTGCATATATCGGCTATTCACTGCAAGAAAAAAAAAACAGCAAAATTAATTATGCTATCACCCAAAAAAGAAGGCATAGGTCTTGTCATTATTCTTTCTCATAATAAATAGTTACTTTTAGGATATATTTGTCATTGTAATAAATGGAAGTGCACGTTCAAGAAGAGATGGACGTAAACATAAAGTTTATTCAATTATCTACTTTGGAACTACCGGAACAGATGCTATAGTGTCTATCAGACAGTTGGTAATGCATATCCAGGTCTTGATTGTTTACCATTTTCCAGTCCGTGTGTACACTGCTCAGCTGTATTTAGACCAGCAATTAACATAGCCAATAGACACAGCCTCACATATCGCAGGTCGACAAGAACAAACACCCAATCACCCAATCACTTACAAACATATTGTCTTGAAAACAGTAAGACAATCAACATCCAGTGCTTACCTGTATTCGAACCAATTGACCCTAGGAATTTGAGAAGGATAAGTTATACAATGCGATTACACCATTGTAATACGTGCTGTGGAACCTACACAAAGCCATGAACAAAACATTCATTGCTTACCTCGGATATTTCCGTGCAACTGGCTGGCTAACTGTCAGTTTAGCTTTACCCATTGTTACAGCCTAATAGAAGGAGAATTTTATCTTTATGTGTTTTGAATGACAACTTTTTCTTACCTTCAAAAGAAATATTCCTAGCCATGGAACAGCCACGTTTCTAGTGAAAAGTAAAGATAAACATGATACTCATTATATCTTTGTACTCAACTTTCAAAAGAAATGTGTAATGAAGAGTCAACAGAGTAAAACAACCTTCTGCAATTTAGTGGACAGAAAGTTGGCATAAGAAAGTTAAAAAAATAATAACACGCACACACACACAGACAATAAAGCAATTAAATTTAGGAGATTACATAAACGGAACAATGCACAGATCAAATAAGCACGCTCCAAATACATTTACAGACAAGAGTTCAGTAATATGAAAGATGCTTCCGAATAAAATGTATTAAGCTTACGGGTTTTTTAACAACACATATTGGAAACTGTTAAAGCAAATTTATCGACCGATTTCACTGCTGGCATTTGGATTATTCCAATGAAAATACTTACAAAGTTAATATTGGTTCTTATCACACGATAGTTGACGGGTTTAATAGGTCGACTGTTCGTTTCTAATAACATCTGTGAATCTTCAAAACCACCCTTATTTAAAGATTTTAACAAGTCTAACTGAAATAGAAAGTCATCGTAAAAACGTTAGAGAGTTATCGAATAACTTCATATGCAGTAGCTAACATCAGTAAAACAGTGTAGGTGTATTTGTGTTCAACGCGTGTTCAATGAATACGTACAATACGTATAATCGATCAGAACAAGGTTTTTCTCAATACCTATAATCGATCAGAAAAATGGTTTTCGCAATGTGTTACACATAATTATTTTAACTTATTAAAAGCCTCGTACAAATATAGAAAATAAGCAATACCTGTTGAAAACAAAAAAAATCCCATTTACCTGACGTAAAGAAACATACACTGGGCGGTTCATAATGACCCACGTGACCGTCTCGTAACATCCGGGTTGTGTGAGCGATCCCTCGTATGTTAGAAACTGCGTAGTATTTGGTAAAAGCCAAGCTATTTTAAGCTTGTTTAAAATAACAGACTGCCCTGGAAATGAAAAGGTTCCCTTGAATGAGTTTTTTCTTACAGATACACATGCAATAGGAACACGTGATTGGAAAGGTTAGTGCTGAGACGTTTAACAACATAAACTATTTGTCTGATATTTACGTTACTTAATGGGATAGTCAGTTAATTGACAACAGATGTCATTTCTTGGGCAAGCACTGGTTCAAACTGTAATAAGTATACGTGTTTATATTCTTATTAGCATTTTTACCTTCGAAAAAGTGTTTTCTGGTCAGTGTTAAATAGCTTTTCCACTGTGATTGACATACCCTGAACTAAATAACTTGTATCTTCTAGTTTTCGCAGGGTTGTACCTATCAGACTTGTTCCATTGTGTTCGTTTTGACAGATGCACATGCCTTGTGATCTGAAGCCAGTAACAAGTACATTTTATTTTATTTTTATCATTTATTACAGTCAAACCAGCTCTCTTTGGGTTGTTCTTAAATACCTGTTCAATTTATTTACCTTGAAAACGGACTTTTGACATTGAATGAGCTAATATATCAAAATCTTCATTTTCAGATGGCCCAACCTGTCCGTCGAAAAAAAAAACACGTCTCGTCATTACTTGGTTTATACATCATATTTCTTTAATATCAAATTGGTACAATCAAAACAAACTTTATAAAAAGTTTCTTATACGATATAATATATTCTTACTCGAAAACGCTTTTTTTTTGTTAAATATTAGAGTGAAATCTCTCAAACATGGTATGGGTTTTACGTATTAGTTAGACATCAATAAAGATTCAAACATTTCAGTTACAGCCATATTAGGTAATATCTTCAAAAACAGATCAATAGTAGTTACCTGTACAAATACGGCTATTCCTGCTATTCCATGAGGTGATCTTTCTGCCTGAGTAAAATTATCGTAAAGTTCACAGTTGTACGCCATGATCTGCAGCTGGAACCGAAAATTAATAAAAAAAAACAACATAAATGCAATTAAAAATTTCTACAGCTATTTTGTACGTAGATGTATTTAATAATTTGTGGGGGGAAGGTAGGGGGGGAGGGGGGTCAGGATCTGTTCTTCGCGAGATAATAAGAAACTATAGAAGATATACATGGAATTATTCTTGTCGGATTTGTCTAAACTTGAATGGAAAAGACATTTGTACTAGTTGTGGCAGAAATGGATCGGTAAGCCACTCATATTAGAGACAAATGAGCTGAAAATTACCTCTGCGGGAAACTTGAGGCCGCCAATTTGGTGTTCGCCACCATTCATGCCTTCACTTCCAAAGTGAAACTTGACGAACTGCACGCGATATTTATAAGATAATGGACCGGAAGTAATGAAGATGCCTTCAGAAGATGTGTCATTGATTTTCAGAGTGACTTCGTTACCGTTGTTCATTAACGTTCCAGACGTCTGAAAATAGAAATGGGAAGAAGGTTTGTGTTACATAATTATTTAGTCAAATAAATCGGTCAGTGAACAAACTCAACCATTCTCAAATCACATATCATACACAAACCGGTTTTGTCGTGTCAGAAGTGAAACTGCTGCTTAGATCTTTTTTCGAGAAAAGCACTGTTAAAAGTCCTGTATTGTGTTTTCAAGCATTAAAGGTGCTTCTTCTGTAATTTCATTGCGAAAGTCAAAGTGAAATGAAAGGGTTTAGCAATATAAACATGCGGACTGCATTTAGTAATTTCTATGAGGGCGTCAATGGCGTGCATGAAACCACATCTTAAAATGACGTGTTGTCTAATGGCAGTGACTGGCAATGTCGGTTCTTATCAGCATTGCCTGGGAGTTTCCAGTGTGTGAACGCTACATATTGAGTTCTTGCCATCAATGAAAACAAACATTGACTTGTAATTTGCAAAGTAGCCCAGGTGGCATTTTAATCTTTAGCCGAAGGTTCATGATGACAAAAGCGTACCAGTAACATAACTTTCATCAAATTTGTTTAATAATTGTTAACCCAATAATTGTTTCCATCACAGGGAACTCAAATGAAAAGACAATAAAAAATATACACAAATGGGTCAAACAGATGTTATTATATTTGTATCAAGAGTTATCACACTGACACAGGGATATCGACTAATTAAAGCAGATAAATCATATCATGTTCTGAATCAATTCTCAGAGACAAGTTTTTAGATAGATCTGCATCTCGAGTTGTTCAAGATAACCTAAAGGCGCATCTCGAGAAAAGGCAACACATGTAAATTGTGAAGATAAATATGAGGCGAATATGTAACACACATAGATATTTAGGTACTTCATCGCACAATCGACCCTTTATTTCAGGCTCCCTATGACTACAATACCAATCAGTTGAATATAACATCTTTTATGATATACCTAAAAGCCTCAACCGCATGATACAGTGCCAGCTGATAATTTTCCGTAGCAGATGGTTCGTATCAGTATTCTCTGAATTCGGACTATTTTTCCCCAGCGCCCTCTACTGGGCATTTCCGATAACTGTATGGCAGAAAACATCAAAAGGTTAAACGAGTGCAGAATAACGTCACGTGGTTACGTTGTCAGAGTTTCTCTTTGCGTAGTAATATATGTAAACAGACCCCTGGTTCCCGCTTAAATGCCTTTGCCATTTAATCTGACGTTAGGTTGAGACATTTATATTACTCAAGTCGTGACAGGTTTCGTGGGATAAATAAGGACAATAAACGGCGTTTTCAGTAGCATAAATCTGGCCGCATTCGCTGAACTATTTTAAATAGCGGTTTTCGCATTGTTTGAAGTAGCCTAGTCCTTCGTGAAATATTGAAGAAATATGATAAATAGATTATAATGACAGTGCGGGTACGCACCCTTGTCTCAGCTGTCGAGCTGATACAGAGTCACCTATCCCGCACTCTCATTATAATCTCTATTTATAGGCGGAGTTGCTTTTAGGGATTAATCAATTTAAACATTTGTCTTTTGTGCTGAAACTGAAGCATTATAAAAAAATCTTCTCTAACATA
>JAVFBZ010147018.1:0-20058 GCA_032466195.1 Katharina tunicata | reverse complement strand
CCCCCGATCTCAGAGTCTATATTTTATTTGCTAGTTGTACTCATTCTGAGATATTGCCTCGGGGGTTCTTCTCACTCAAATGAAGTTAAAAAGAACATCACATTCCCCAGCGATTGCGAAATGAGGAATGGAATAAATCTAGTTAACAGCGAACAGGGAAGCCATTGCAGCATTTCACATGTTGTTCTAGGGTTTGTTCCACATTGAAACAAATCACTCACAGAAACAATTCTTCACTTTACTCTTTGGCAAACTGGATAAAAGTGCTAAATTGGTTGCTTGTTATGAATGATAGTTCATAGCACTTTATATTTTACCCAGTTGGGAAACTAGTTATAGTGAATGTTTCAATTTCAGAGACTCCTTATTTCAGGTATATAAACTAAAAATGTTAATTCAGTCTCAATAACTAAGCTTTTATCTAACACGCTGACCTTCAAGTTTTCGATGTTGACGAGCAAAGTACGTAATAATAAACATAAAGTTTAAGCTTTCTAGGAAATACATTGCGGTTTTGCGTCAATCGGTGAGCTTGCCTCATTGGCGGTTATCACAGCTTTGCCCCAATATTTGATAAGCCAGTTATCGAAGTCAGTTTTCTGTTTGAGCTTACCACTGAATCAAACGTATCAGTCTGGATCGGGAAACCACAGAAATGACCCCAGGATATGCCTTGTTTATACTAGAGCTTCCAATCAAAGAGAATAAAATATTTTTCTCAGATTAATAACATCCTGTGGTTTATTAGAAAAAAGCAAAACTGTCACTATATTAAATATTATTTTCCACGAAAAAAAAATCAAATTCAATAAGCAAACTAACTATACGTTACACAAGTAGATCCACTCCGATGAGTGAAAAGCCCGTTTTGCCTGAATATTTCGGCTTTATTTTGCCATTGTCAGCAGTGAGCATAGAAGTGACATGTACAAGAATATATAGGAATTATAACTGAAGTCAGGCAATTAAGTAAATAAACATACATACATTGCAAACGTATACAAAATTCTAGAATAAACACCATACTGTTGTTACTAGTTAAAACACTATGATATTAATACAAGCATTACAATATTGACAGAGACCAAAATATACAAAATTTTAACTTATCTAAACAGGACTAAGTCTTTACTGGCTTTGAGCTCATGATTTAATCTTGGCTTTAATCTGATAATAAGATAGCTTCTTTAAACAAAAGAATTGACCAGTGTCTTGCTGTGCCAATAACACTGTGGCAAGGATTACACCACACAATGGGTAGTTTGTCATTGAACACATCCGGCAGATTAAGCATGTCAGGGATATATTGAAAGTTATTGCTACAGCTAACATGGTTAACTATTTCAGAGTTAGAATTCTGTTTTGAATGTTCTTTAGTTCGTGTGATTAAATTTCTATCCGTTTTACCAATATAATCAGAATTACAGCCTGGGCATGACACTTTATACACTACAGAACTTCTGTATTCTTTGGGGGTCTGATCGTTAATATTTGTGAAAAATACGACTTTGGTGGCCTACCAATTGGTTTTGAATATTGCTGGCTTAATTATTAATCGTTTTTTTACATGTTATTTTCATCCAAATTTCTCCATGTTTGCCAAAAAAGGGTAAAGTCAGTCATATTATTGGGGCGTCCGAAAGGTCTTTGGGTTTGTTTTGGGGTCCGAATTTTGGAGTGAATCTTTTGATCAATTGATTAGCATAAGAATAACAGTTCCAGGAAAGAAATTGTTTAGCTAAATTTTGTTTATCTCAGAATTTAGTATGGCAGAATAAAAAAAAAAGTTTATGAGCACGTGACACTGAGGGTCTTACCCATGCCACTTTGTTATACCATGGTTCAAAACTCTCAGTGTGGGTAAATTGACCAGTGTGCGTTGATTTTCTATATACAGTAGTGATGTTACAGTTTAAGTCAATTAAAATACCCAGGAAGTGAACAGATTGACCAATTTCTTCTCTTGTAAATTTTAGCTGGGGATTGAAATAATTAAGCTATTGTTGAAGTGTTTAGGTCTAGCAAGTTCTAATGTGTCGTCCATAAAACCTACGTAAAACTGAATGGTTCCGTCTGCAACGTCACTTATTTCAAAAGCTTCACGTTAGAACCGTTCTTCCTCTCCTTGTTAATCGCCTGAAATTACATATCTTATAATTAATTGTTTCTTTGATTGACGATTAATGTGGTAAGTAAAAAACAGTCAATCCTGTGGCCCGTTCAGTCGTCGGACCTGCAGAATCCCAAGGCTGTTATCATCCTATAAAAAAGGCGCAATGCAATAAATTTATATCCGCTGGAAAGTTGCAAATAACTTGCTGGGGTATGGTTGACTTACGTACCCTACCTTTGTCTCGTTTCCTCTTTTAATTCGTTTTAGATGCAACCCTCATATACGCGGTACTTATTCAAGGGAGTACAGATCGACAAAACAGAAGGAAGCTATCCATCAGTAACAATACTTGAATCGGAAAATGTGTGCCCAGAAGTAGTTAATGCACTTCTGGTGTTACGTTATGTGGAACAGAACAGATCAAAGAACTTAAAGCAATTTGAAACAAACCAGCGTCAACATGCATTACCAGATTTAATATACCACAATTTCCCTTATCCAAACGTCAATGTCCTTAAACCTTAGCACAATTATTAAAAGCTTTACTGTTATTAAAGAAACCAAAGAGACATCTGGCTAAGGGCAGTATGTTTTAAGATTATATTCATGCTGTCATGCTTAGCACTGAAGAAACATAGTATTCCCAACAGCACTTAACACTTAACTGACTGCACATTTTTTGGTTTTAGTCTAATGTTGGAATACACCGCCGTAAAAAAGTGAAATACCCTTGAGCACGGCGTTAAAACATCATTCAATCAATCAATCAATTAATAAAACAATTAAAAAAAGGATACCGGTAGTAAAACATCTCTTGTGGAACCCCTTGAGTTTCCCTATATAATCTCCATTTAAGTCGTTCCGCACATAGTTCGTTCCCTAGATATAAACCAAATAGATACATTTAAAAAACGTTGAGGAAAACACAGGTTTTGATGAACATTACACAATATGTAGTTTAATTGACTATGTCAATCGAACAATCTAGCAAGTGGGTTGTGTTGTCCTGTCTCCTTATACAGCTGAGGGAATAACATGGGCCTGTCTTTTTAACAAGTGTCAAAGTAACTTTTTTGTTTCGTAACATGATGTGCCTATGTTTCAAATTCGTTTCCGCTCTTCTGTAATGTCGTGATTATAAGTCAAATTGATAAACCATTCTACAAGACAAGGTACATAAACCAGTAAGATGTCTGCAATAATGCTCCAATAACTCATGTCATTAGAGATTCTACCTGGCACTAATAGTAGTTTAATAAATCGTTACACATAAATTCGATGTTTGCAACAACAAACATATACAAACAAAGTATACAGTATAGACAAGTATATATAGTATAGACATCCCAAGTCCCCAAAATGTAAATAGTTATTCTATGTGAGCTGCCTGCACTTTGTAAACGTTGCACTTCATTACTGTCTGTACCATTTCATTAGTATTGTGATGTACTATAGAGGACCGTGGTGAGTTATTCTCAATGCTCCCTTGTTAATAAAGCTTTCAAACAATAAAAATATTTAAAAAAAGTGTAAAACGATTTTCATCCTGGTTTAACTTAAAACGGCATATAAAGCGAAAACCTATCTCATCAATGCAAAGATTCTTTTTTCAACACCTACCTCTCTTCCAAAGTAACATATTCTTGCTCTTGATTAATAATGCGAATAAAGTAATACCTGTCATACATGATCTCTTACACTCCGTTTAAAGAGGCACGATTGTTTATTTAACTTGTATTATTAAAACAGATGGTCAAAAGTAATGGTTTGGTAAAATAACTTAAACACTATTGCCCTTAATGTTATTCAGCACCAAGCAGATCGGATTGGATTTGGGAGAATGGGTCATGCAGTCCATGAACCGAGGACTATTCACCCTAAAAGCTATATATTATCAAACATATAATTTGCACTCAATTAAACGATAGTTATTAAAATTACCAGCACCACATAAGTATCGCGGTATACCGATACCTAAGTCATGTTATCATCATCGTGTACGTAAAATGTATAGCAAAAGGTATTAAAATATTTTAGTGCGATTATTTTGTGTATTTCAAAGTTAGGCGTTGAACCCCAAAAGCTAAACGCTGGGTTTTAAAGTTATGACGAGTCACAGTATGACGATTGCAAGACAGAAGGTAATGTTGGATAGTGTCTGGGGCAAGGAAGTGGTCACAACTCCCATCTGGATGTATGTTGATCCGCCGGAGAAATGTATTGACAGGAAAGTGCCCTGAAATGAAACGAAAAAAAAAGTACATGAAAGATACTAGATTTATATACAGCCCAATAGTCGAAAGTTTCAAGATTTCGCCAGTGGAAAAAACAATAAGAAAAACATGCACCTGTCTCTTTAAACAAATGTCTTGGACTGTCAACGTAACGTAAGTTAATTTTTGCCCATCTTTTATGTCGTCATTATAAGCCAAAGTGATAAACCATCCTTATCAGAAAAAAGTACATACACCAGCATGACGGGTTGCATATCTGCAATAACGCTTCAATAACTCATGTTATTAGACTTCTTTCTACATAGCACTAATAGTAACCTAATAAATCTTTAAACCTTTCCCATGGAAATAGAATATAAAAAACACATCGTTTGTCAAAAAGTTCCTTGATATGATATTTATTGTGTTGGAGTCAAGGCTTAACATTCAACATAATCTCAGTAAGATGGAAATTTATTACAAAACCATTTTAAAACTTAACATTTTTACTTAATGTTAGTCAACTTTGATAATAAACATGCGCGAAGAGTTATCGAAACATACAATTTAAATGGTTCTGGTTGTCAAACAGTCTTCTAAAGATATACAAAAAATCAAGAAAATACCCATATCCAAAGAGGACCTGTTAAATAATTGACAAGACAAAGCAATGGATTACTTCACACACAAGTTTCGCCCAGAGCGAAGTTAAACACAACCTTATTTGCTAATTGATTTGACAAACATTAAAGATGTAAAGAAATCACCATCAACAAGAACAAATTGTGGTGGCCGATAGGGACCATCTCATATACAGATCTCAGGGCGATGGAGCAATGCGAAGCACCCTCAAATCTGTATTCAAGACCCGATGGTCCCTATCGGCCACCATACCAAAGACTATTTCAACCAAATTTTACATCGTTAACCAATGTTCTCATGACAGAAACTGCTTGGGAATCGTTGATAACGATCGTATCGTTATTGGTGATATTTTTTAACAGTAATTGCTCAATGGCCGAATAACAGGTCAAGCGAATTACTGTTATACAACATAATGCAGTGCGTGTATTCACGTTTGAAGTATTGTTGTAGTTTTTGCCGTATGTGTGTGTATGTGTTTCTTCAAATTGTTTGAGAAGAAAGTAAACGAGAAAGTGGTTCATCTGAAACAGCTTACAGACTTGATACACACTGAGCGATGTTTAGCTCACTGACCAGGTTGTAATATTTGAGTCCAGTTCGACCTGCTAACACATTAAATGTCACATCACTGAAATGTTTCAAAACTTGCTGCCGTAAACTTGAACAGAAAACGAAAGTCAACTACTTTAGCTGGCGTAAACGATTGAAATAACACCAAATTCAAACGAAAATACAACTTTTCCTATGACTATCGGGAAAATCAGTGAATACTGACGATTTGTCCGTGTTTAAATAAAGATTATTATTAAAATGGTGTTCCGAATGTGGCGCCAACAAATATATGACGCAGTTGTTTATTCAATAGGCACTAATCAAAAGTATTCATGCTTCCATTAAACAACCAAAAATGCTTTTCGGGACAGTTGAAAACGTGTTGTAAAATCTTGGAAATAACTTGACCATTGCAACGTGTATTGTGAGAAGAAGATTATTTAATTTCAACCCTGGTATTACGATGGTTTTCGCCCGAATTTGTTCGTGTTTCAAAATCACGGGTTGAAGCCGTAGAAGAATAACAAAGTTCAATTCTTGATAAACCCAATAGGAAATTACAACTTTGTCTTACAGAAAACGGTTGTCGTAAACCTGTTCCCATTTCCGACAGATCAAGCACAAAATACTGTAAATTAACTCTTTACCAAATTACCGACGTTACAGTTGTGTCAAGGGATGCTTTCGCGCCTATCTGTCAACAAATGTCCTCCTAAATAAAGTAAAACTGGCCCATTAAATAACCCAGTACGTGATTAGTACCGGTAAACTGAGAGTGGCCTTGCCAAAAAGACATATTTATTTGATCGTAGGTGAGCTAGTTTTAGAGGAAAAATATCGGCCAAAAGATAAACCTAAACGAAGCTGATCTTCAACCAAATGAGTTTTTGTGAACTTAGATATTCAAAAAGTTGCAAAAACATTATCAATGTTAAAAATGATATGCTGCCGAAAGCTAAGATATTAAAGCAGTACTAAAAAAAGGTAAAATATCACACGTGAATGTTCTTAGCTATCGATACGCTTTCATTATATAAATAACATCCGCAGTCCGTCTTTGAAACACAAGCGGTGCAATATGTGGTAATGTGAAGGAAACGTCGCAGCATTTTGATGATGTACGGTTTATTAACTCTACCTTTCTTTGTCTACTTTCCTGTAATATTCCCTTCAAAGCCACGCCATGAGCACTATATGCTCGGGATATAATATTCAACTTGGTATAAACAGATTCGTTTGACTGAAGTTGTAAGCTATACTCAATTTTATTTCACTTAAATGCCAGCCCGATCGGTGAAGGAAACCACCCTAAACGACACTGGCCACATGCAAGACAGGATGAAACATTTTCATAACATAAACAAAACAGGACACCACAACAAATCGGCATCCTGCGCCTCTTAACTCAGAGAGCACCAGGGCACAGGAGGCTCCCGCCCAACCAAAGTAATAAAATAAAATCTGTTTTACCCCAATTAAGGCTCTAAATTCCCCCTGATAGTCAACCGTTTAAAAATAGCGTTTTACTGTCTGTGAATTAGGAAATGGCTTTGGAATTAAATTGTCTGGGAGCCTCTGTGTTTCTCTACATCGCACGTTTACCTGTCATCAAAACAATACAAGCCACATGTAGCGGGGCTTTAATTTAAAGCCATTCTTCGTTAGCAAAAAAATCTAGACAGTTTACTACGTAGATACAAAAAAAAACTTCATAAAAAAGTGTCAAAACATCAAAAAAATCTTTATTGGAGCTAAATTTCAGAAATGTCGCAATTTTCAATATTTGAACTGAATGATATTTTATTTGTGCTATGCTTGAAAAATTCTTCTTGTCAGCCCTGGTATAAACATGAATATGTGTGGTTATACGATTGACTCATTCTACACGTACATGTAGCAATACTAATTGTGTTTTTTTGTATGATAGGGTTTTTATTCTGTACTTAACGTTAGTTCACTCATATCAAAGAGTAGCAGTCCAGTTGTCGAAGGAAGTATCCTCCAAAACATCGTAAACCAATCGACCACACAGGACAATTGCAGGACGTCACATCAAATTGGTGTTCTGGTGTTCATCATCTCAGAGAGCTCCAGGACACAGAAAGGCAAAGGACCGCTCTCGGTACACAAATAACATCTATTGGCGAACATCACACACAAATAACACAAAAACCATGATGGCTGAACAAGACACAATAAACAGAGAATTTATATATTACCTGTGAACCAAATTCTCAATGTTTTCATATAACAGAGACATGATGAATTATATGCATGTTTGTATTTAATAGTTAAGTAAACAATAGATAAGAATAAAGAGCAAACAGTTGTCATCGCATTTGTAAAAATAAATTTGCACAATTTTACGATCGAGTGGATGGACGTCAAAAATATGCAAACAGCATTTAGTGCCTTAGTATGTTTTGTATTGTATTTTATCCCGCACATTAGCGTCGCATATTTTCAGTTAAGTGATTATTTACCCAAGATGATCAAGCGAAGAAACCAGCATGATGTTTTTGATAATGTTTGAATGATTCATACCTTTAGCGCACTAACCTTCCAATAACAGTAATAAATCCTTTCACAAAAAGTTCCAACAAACTCGTCGATGTAAAATATTAATAAACACAGAAGGGGGGAGGGGGGAGAAAAAGAAATCCAAACGACTAATTCATAAAATGTTCCTTTTTTTAGAAAATTATTTATTTATCTGATGTTAAATCAACTAGTCTGTAACTCCCAAATACAGGTCATTTTCTAGCGTGCGAGGAAAACTGGGTAGAGCACAGAAAACCGCACGGCATACATATGACCTTGTGAGGTACTTTATTGCTGTTAATAAACATACATACTTACATAAACTCTCCGTCAATTAATACTAAATCGGCAAAACCTCGCTTGATATTTCCTTATTTCTCTGTCATCACTAAGCTCGGAAATGATACGTGTATGAATATGCGTGTAAATCTTACAGTTTGTTCTCCGAAAGTGTATGGACAATAAATACATTAGCAAACATAGGGTAATCGAGCGAATTTCATACAGCTTTAGATGCACATATGAATAGGAGTTAATTGTGTTCTGAATAGACACCACATAATCTGTCTAAAGCATTCTGACCCACAGACTTTGAAATAGTTCCGGCCAAAATGGCGATGATCGTACTCCGTCCGAGGTGATGTGTGTAGTACAGGCAGCCAGCTTATTTTGTATTTACCTGTTCCAGAATTTACACGAATAACAGGCTCGATTAACCTTACAGTCTGTTTTTTTGCAAGTTGCGATTTACCAGTTCGTGTTTTTAAACTGCTCACATGGAAGAATCAATCGTGTCATAAATCCTTTTCATAAACTTTTTAAGCGTTTTATATAAACAATAATTAGTCTTATTACTGTGTGATTATCATTTTGTTTCATCGGAAATTACGATTGGTCATCAGAGGATTAACCAGACGTTAAAAATCGGCCATTGAATGAGTCCTTAAGTTAAAGCGTGGGTTACTTCACACAGTAGTCTCGTCAAACAGGAAGTCTATTCCTGCCTTTTAGCTGATTTGACCGTCGGGAAGACGTTATCTCTCGTCTAAAGAACTTACCGTCAACACTTACAAAAACGGTTTCCTCTAATTACTGACTACATGTACATCAATAACTAGTGATATTAATATGGATATTTCTTAAGCACTGACAGGCGGTTTAAAATGGTATATTTGTGTCGACTTTTGTAGGTCTTGTGTGTTGTTTTTTTGCGTATTACTTATTTTCGGTCCCAAACAATCATCCCATTGTGTTCTGGACAGTAGTAACCTAGCGAGTACAGAACAGACGGAACAAGTACAGCACTCAACACATAAATCGATAGGCCTATATAGCTTAAAGATTCATCAGAAAAAAATCAAAATCTAAAAAAACGAGAGCATTTCGTCTGTTTTAACACAAACTAATAATGGGGAGAATTTTTTCTTTTCTATCGAAGGTGGTCTTAGAGGTTCTACTTACCCAATTGAAGTAAAAAAGAACACATTCCTTAGCCATAAGAAATCAAAAAATCTAAGGAACAATTAAATGGTAGACATTAAATCATTTTACACATAGCAACACATGTCTAAGAAAAAAAAAACTGCTTAACGGACTTAATATTTCACTATACCATTCATCGAGTCATTAAGTTAAAGCGTGGGTTTGCGTCACACAAAAGTCTCGTAAAAACCGGAAGCAAACCCCATTCCTGTCTATTAGCTGATTTGACCGTCGGGAAGATGTGATCACTCCTCTTAAGAACTTGCCTTAAACACCAACAAAATGGATTCCTATCATTACTAGCTACAACAATAACCAGTGTTGTCATTATGGATATTTATTAAGCTTAATTTAAATAAGTATGTTAGTTGACTTACTACTGTTCTTTTCTTGCGATTGGGGTTTTCCGTATGACTTATACTCTTATTTTCGGTCGTTAAAAAACCCAGCCAATTGTGTTTTGAAAATGAACCTCGATTTACTGTATCTCAAGGACGGACGAGACCAAACGCGTACAGGTCTCAAAACATAAAGTTTGATGCCTATAGAGTTAAGAGATTGATCCAGCAAAAAGTGTGAACAAACAAGAGCATTTCTTCTGATTTAACACAAAATAAAATACTGTGGAGAAAAATTACCTACTTTTGCGGCACATTCAAATTATGATTGTGGGTATATTTTTAAAGGTTCCTTATTCTTTAGTTCATCGCTAATAGTATTGTTTATTTGCTATTTAGAAGGTTGGACTCTTTATCAGAGATTGTCTTTGTGCTCTACGTACTCAATTAAAATGGAAAAAATGTAAAAAACATTCCCAAGAGATTTAGTGACGAGGTTTGCAATAAATCTAAGGAACAGTGAATAGGGTAGCCATTGCAGGATTTCACAGATGGTTTAGGCCTTTTTCACATAACAACAAATTTCTAAGAGAAAATAACGCCTGGACTGCAACAATATTTCACCTCAACTGTTTCATCAATTTGGAAAACTGCCTAAAAGCGGCGAAATGTGTTGCATGTCACGAATGATAGTTGATAGCAGTTTTTATAATACCTTTGGATGATTGTTTGTGGCTTATGAGTCTCAGCTTCAGGTATACAAATTAAAAATTACAATACATCCTCAATAACTATGTCTTTATCTCGGACGTTTGGCATTTTATAATGAGATAGAAATATGCACCTTAGATATTAATAATAAAACATAAAGATCAAGCTTTCTTTGGAATAAATTGTGGCTTTGGGTCCATCGGTGAGATTGTCTCATTGGCAGTTATCTGCACGTTGCCACCATAACTAAGTTATCAGTCAGTAAATCAATAAGTCAGTTATCACAGTCAGTTTTCTGTTTGAGGTTACCACCGACTCAAAAATATAAGCCTGCAGAAGGAAACCAAACAAGTTTCTTCCCGGCATGCTTTGTTTTATACTAGAGCTTAAAATCCATGAGTAGAAATTATTTCTCTCAGATTACGCACGGTATGTGGTTTACTTTTGTGCTCTCTCTCTTTTGAGAAGTTTGAGCCATTATCCATTAAACGTCAGTATAACACCAGTATCGATTAATACATGTTTATTACCATACAGAATATTTAATTTAAATATCAGTTTATTATTTTATATGTTTAACTGATGACGTGATAATAAAGCCAAAATATACCGTCTGTACGTACTTTCTCGTTGGGATATTTAATATTCTATATTACTCTAAACTGATCTGTGGTTACACATTTAAACGTATCATATGGAGAAACGTTTGTTGTGAATAATATATGGTGGAAAGAATTTGACACGAAGCATTGTCCATGAGGTACACACATGAACGCTGCACCCATATACACAATTGTCCAGTCACAGCATGTGCTTCCTGTTGTAATCTGTTTTCCCGGAATTATTTATGGCAAAGCGACACAAGTCAATTTGCGAATAGATTCATTACTGTAAACGGCATTGCGTAGCATCAGCTATGCCTCAAGCATTGTCAGCAACACAGTGAGAGGCTCTGATTATTATAAGTAAACTATTATCTCGTAACACCAGACTAAACATTAATTAAGAAACCAGACATAATACCGGGAAACAAGTGTCATTAATGTCTAAGTCAAGCCTCTTATCTTATGGCAATGGGCCTACTCTTAAATATCATTTTATGTTCTTAGGAGCTATATGAATTGTAGTTCCAAAAAGTACTGCGGCAAATTAAAGAAAAAAAATTTAAAGTTGAATTTTGGTATAATATAAGACCGTCATCTATTTGAGAGATGCGATTCTTAACATAAAATCTCGATGTTAGCACTGAGGAAAGGTGCTTTTCCAAAACTGTCTGGATCAATCAGAATAAATATCAAGAAGGCTTGCCCTTATCCCCTTCCTGATGGTGTTGGTATAAAAGTGTGGTCATATCCGTTCATATACTCTCTTATTGGAACTAAGTATTTGTGACTTACATGTGCTGTTTAATAAAACATTGCTCAATGGTAAGCAATGTATAACTATCACAATATAACATATTGTTTTTTACAGTTAAAACGGACTACTATTTTTATAAACTGTTTTCTTCAAAGGATACTTATTCATTAACCGAATTGTATCGTTTGAATTTAAGAAACGTTGGCAAACAATAGGTGTTTCACGTCAAAATATGCCTTGACCAAATTATTTTTTCCACATTTGTACTTGGATTAAGAGAATAAGATAAAATTATATAACACAATTGCGTAACAGTCCAAGCCAATGCATCCGAATTAATGTATTAAATGCCTGATGATATAACTGATCATTAGTCCTGATGTTTTTACTAATTGGAAGAATCAGTATCTTAATTTTAATCCATGTTCCTCGGACGTGTTATAAGGTCTTTCCGACGGTCAAATCAACTAATAGACAAGTCTGTGTTCTGCTTCCTCTTTGACGAGACTTTTGGGTGAAGTAATCCACGCTTTGGCTTACGGATTGATAAGACTGTTTCAAGTTTTGTTTAATCCCTTATCATGAATTGGAAGACAGCAATCAGACTAATTACTTGCTATGTAAAGATTGAATAATAGGGTAGAAAAAAACTCATAGTGTTTTCGCAAAATTAACACGCTTGTCTGATACGGTTGTTTAAATGAGAGGAATGTGAAAATCATAAATAATAAGAAATTAAAATGCTTCACTCACACGAAAAAACACCCCCACAAAATACACGAGCAAGCCATTCAAAACAGGGTTTTGTCTTATTAAACAACACATGCGGTAATAGTCAAGGAATATATTGGTTTCTTTTAAAACAATAAGATTTCTATGACGCTAACATCTAGTTACATGCAACAAAAGCTCTACTGTATGTGAATTGTATAATTTTGGCAACAGTCATATGTGTTATGTACATAGCCCTAACGTCTCAAGGAGGATGCGACCATTTCCTAAGTTGCAGTAGATAGGCATATGTTTGTTACGGTCTAAAGTATTCTTCGATTCAAATATAATTTAGTGCCTAAGTATGTTTTGAATTGTGTTTTTAACACGTCGTTACCATCGCATATATTATGTTAAGTGATTTTTTACCCAAGATGATCAAGTGTAGAAACCAGCATGACGTTTTCAACAATGTTTAAATAATTCTTACCTTTAGCGCACTTACCTTCCAATAACAGTAATAAATCCTTTCACAAAAAAGTTCCAACAAACTCGTCGATATAAAATATTAATAAACACTGATTTGTTCTTATCGATGAAAGATTGTAAGAAATAGAAATCCAAACCCCTAATTCATAAAGTTCTTTTTTAGAAAATTGTTTATTCATCTGATGTTAGACCAACTGGACTGTAACTCCCAATTACACGTCATTTTCTAGCGTGCGAGGAAAAGGTGCAAAGAACTGGATAGAGCACAGAAAACCGTACCACATTCTTCTGACCTTCGGAGGTACTTTATTGATGTTTATAAACATATAACTTAACCTATACATACATACAAAACCTCCGCTAACCAGATATTAATTGAACCATTTAAACAAGTAGAGGAGGCGTTATAAATTATATGGACCCAGAAGTCTGTTGAGATAGCGTTGGTGGTGTGTTTTCTCCATTTTACTTATGTAATTTAAAACTAATCTCAAGGTGATAATTACCGGGGAAAGTATCAGCCTTACTATCTGTATCGATAGACATGGCTTTACAAGTCCTTCAACAGGCAGCCAGCTGATTTTTTTATTTACCTGTTCCAGAATTTACACGAATAACAGACTCGATTAATCTTACAGTCTGTTTTTTTTTGTAATTGCGATTTACCAGTCTGTGTTTTTAAACTGCCCACATGAAATAATCAATCGTGTCATAATTCCTTTCCATAAGCTTTTTTAAGCCTTTAATACAACAATTAATAAGTCTTATTACTGTGTGATTAGCATTTTGTTTCATCGGAAATTACGATTGGCCTTTAGGGGATTAACCAGACGTTGGAAATGGACCATTGAATGAGTCCTTAATTTAAAGCGTGGGTTACTTCACGCAGTAGTCTCGTCAAACAGGAAGCACATCCTAGTCCTGACTTTTATCTGATTTGACCGCCGGGAAGACGTGATCTTTTATCTAAAGAAATTACTGTCAAGAATAACAAAAACGGTTTCCTCTCATTACTGACTAAATGTACATCAATAACTAGTGATATTAATATGGATATTTCCTAAGCTTTGACAGTCGGTTTAAAATGGTATATTTGTGTCGACTTTTGTGGTTCTTGTGTGTTTTGTTTTGCGCATTACTTATTTTCGGTCCCAAACAATCATCCCATTGTGTTCTGGACAGTAGTAACCTAGCGAGTACAGAACAGACGGAACAAGTACAACACTAAACACATAAATCGATAGGCCTATAGAGCTTAAAGATTGATCAGAGAAAATCAAAATCAGAAAAACGAGAGCATTTCGTCTGTTTAAACAAAAAATAATAACGGGGAGAAAAATTACGCATTCTTGAGACCCAAATACATTATCGTTGAAGGCATATATGCAAAAGTTTACAATTGTATAGTTCATCTCGTACTGTTTTTTTGTATTCTCTGTTTAGAAGAAGGCACTCTTTCTCTCGAAGGTGGCCTAAGGGGTTCTACTAACCCAATTGAAGTAAAAAAGAACACATTCTTTAGCGATAAGAAATTAAAAAAAAATAAGGAACAATTTAAATGGTAGAAATTACAGCATTTTACACATAGCAACACATTTCTTAGAGAAAACAACTTCTTAACGGTTTTAATATTTCACTTTACGGTGTCGTCAATTTGGCAAACTGACTAACAGCAATACATTTGTTGCAAATGTCATGAATGATACCTCATATTAAGTTTTATGATCCCTTTTAAGTGACAATTTGTATCCAATGACTCTTTTCCAGAGAGTCTTTATCTCAGGTATACAAGCTAAAATTCATAATACAATTCAATAACTACGCCTTTATCTAGGACGTTGACATGTAAGATTACGCTGTAACTGTGCAACATAGATTCTAATATGAAACAAATGCCAAGCTTTCTTTGAAATAAATTGTGGATTTGCTTCATTCGTTGACCTTGTCTCATAGGCAATGTGCACATTACCGCATTTATTGATAAGTCAGTTATCGAAGACAGTTTTCTGTTTGACGCCACAACTGAATCAAACATCTCAGCCCGAAGGAGGAATCCAAACAAGTTACACCCTTTTACCTGTTTTATACTAGTGCCACTTGTTAAAGAGAGGTTTAACAGAAAATTTGGTAATCGGGACTGTCTGATCGAAAAAAGCAACACTGTCATAGCCATTCATTGAGTCATTAATTTAAAGCGTGGGCTGTGTTACACAAAAGTCTCGTCAAACAGGAAGCAAACACCAGCGCTGTCTATTTGCTCATTTGACCGTCGGGAAGATGTGATCACTCCTCTTAAGAACTTGCCGTAAACACCAAGACAAATTAATTGATCTCATTACTAGCTACACCAATAACCAGTGTTATCATTAAGCTTGATTTAAACTAGTATGTTACTGTTGACTTATACTGTTATTTGCTGTCTTAAAAGAACCCAGCCAATTATGTTTTGGAAATGAACCTCAATTTACTGACGGTCTCTCAAGGACGGACGAGACCAAACGCGTACAGTTATCAAAACATAAAGCTATATGCCTATAGAGTTAAGAGATTGGTCCACCAAAAAGTGTGAAAAAACGAGAACATTTCTTCTGATTTAACACAAAATAAAATAATGTGGAGAAAAATTACCTATATTTGTGGCCCATTTAAATTATAATTGTGGGTATATTTTTAAAGGTTCCTGATTATCTAGTTTATCGCTAATAGTATTATTTAGTTTGCTGTTTAGAAGAGTGTACTCTTTCCCAAAGAGTGCCTTAGGGTTCTACTAACTCAATTCAAATTTAAAAAAGGAACATCACTTTCCCAAAATATTTAGATTCGAGGAATCCTATAAATCTAAGGAACAGTCAACATGGTAGTCATTGCATCATTTCACAGATAGTTTAGGGATTTTTCACATAAGAACAAATGTCTGAGAGAAATTAACTCCTGGACTGCAACAATATTTCACCTCTGCTCTTTCAACAACTTGAAAAACTGCCTAAAAGCGCCAAATTTGTTGCCTGTTGCGAATGATAGTTCATAGCACTTTTAATAATACATTTGGATAATTATTGTTGGCTAATGAGTTTCAACTTCAAGTATACAAACTAAAAGTTACAATACAGCCTCAATAACTACGCCTTTATCTAGGACGTTGACATTTTATAATGAGATAGAAATATCCACCTTAGATATTAATAATAAAACATAAATATCAAGCTTTTTTTAAAATAAATTGTGACATTGGGTCAATAGGTGCATGGCAGTTATCTGCACTTTGCCACAATAATTAAGTTATCAGTCAGTAATTCAATAAGTAAGTTTTCTGTTTGAGGTTACCACCGACTCAAACATATAAGCCTGCAGAGGGAAATCAAACAAGTTTCTTTCTGATATGCCTTGTTTTATACCAGAGCTTCAAATCCAATAGAAGAATTTATTTCTCTCAGATTGTGTGCGTAATGTCGTTTACATTTGAGCTCTCTCTCTCTCTCGTTTGGTCGGTTTGAGCCATTATCAATTAAACGTCAGTATTACATCAGTCACTATTGATATATGTTCATTACCATACATAATATTTAATTTAATAATCAAATTATTATATTATGTGTTTAACTGATGATGCATTAATAAAGCTGAAATATACTTTCTACATGTATGCGTACTTCCTCGTTTTGATTTATTAAAATTCTATATTACTCTAAACTGATCTGTGGCTACACATTTAAACGTATCCTATGGAGAAAGGTTTGCTGTGAATAATTAATTGTGGAAATAATTTGACGCCAAGTATTGTTTATTAATATAAGATTCACACATGCACGCTGCACACATACACACAAATATCCAGCTACAGCCTGTGATTCCTCGTGTAATCTGTTTTCCTGTCATTGGTTATGGCAAAGCGACAATTGTCAATTTGCGATTCGAATCATTACAGTAAAAGGTATTGCGTAGCAACAGCTTGGCATCAGGCACTGCCAGCAATCCAGGGAGAGGCTCTGATTATAATAAGTAAACTATTATCTCGTAACACCTGGAATAAAGATATAAAACAGGTATCATTAACTCAAGCCTCAATCTAATGGCAATGGGCATGCTCTTATACATCATGTTCTGTTCTTATAAGCTAATGTGAATTGTATTTCAATAACGTGCTGAGGAAACTTAATGAAACATTTTCAAAAGATGAATGTTGGTATAATATAAGACCTTCGTCTATTGGAGAGACGCGAATCGTGTTTTTAAATCTCGATGTTAGCACTGAGGAAAAGTGATTTTTCAAAACAGATTGGGTCAATCAGCAGAAATATCAATACGGCTTTACATTAACCCGTGACTGACGGTGTTGGAATATAAGTGTGGTCATATCCGTCCATATCCTCTCTTATTGGAACTAAGTATTTGTAACTTACATGTGTTAGCAATGTATAAATATTACACTATATCATCATTTTTTTCTTACAGTTAAAGCGGACAACTATTTTTTATAAACTGTTCCCTTTAAGAGCTACTTATTCATAAACCGAAATGTACCAACAAATTATCTTTCAAATTTAAGGAACATTTGCAAAGAGTAGGTGTTTCACGTCAAAATATGCCTTGAACAAATAATTTTTTCCACATTTGTACTTCGATTATAAAATTTCCTTATTCCCTTTATCGTGTCTTCAGGAGGATAAGATACAATTATATAACACAATTGCGTAACAGTCCAAGCCAATGCCTCCGAATTAATGTATTAAATGCCTGTTGATATAACTGATCATTAGTCCTGATGTTTTTACTAATTGGAAGAAACAGTATTTTAATTTTAATCCATGTTCCTCAGACGAGTTATCAGGTATTTCCGAAGGTCAAATCAACTAATAGACAAGTCTGTGCTCTGCTTCCTCTTTGACGAGACTTTAGGTTGATGTAATCCACGTTTTGGCTTACGGATTGATAAAACGGTGTCACACTTTGTGTGATCCCTTAACATAAATCGGAAGCCGACAGTTAGACTAATGACATGCTAACTAAAGCTTGACTAACGTGATGGAAAAAACTTACACTCCGCACACTAGTGTCTGATACGGATTTTTAAATGGGAGGAAAGTGAAAAGCATAAATAATGAGAAATAAGAAGACCTAACTCACAGGATAAAGACAGGAAATAAAAATACACGATTAATCCTTTCTTAACAGGGTTTCCCTTTGTTGATGTACAACATCATTTTTTGCAAAATAATGACACAACTAAAATTGTACGTACATTCGTCGCCTTTCTTCCAGACTTGATAATCTGCTCTGTCTAAAAGCAGGGATCCAAAACTAGGATATGTTAGTTTTCAGTAGTTCTGATTCACATTGGCAATGTACAACTTTCCATTGACATCAAAACTTCAAGATCTTTTAGGAGTCCATCACTTAAGCCTGATAGGAACGAGTTACACTTAAAGCATTTAGACAACATGCGGTATCTGATAAAGGTTTTTTAATTTTAATGTTAATGTATGTTATTACAGAGTTTGTTGCAAGCTTGCTTTGAAAATATTTATTGCTAATGTTGAAATTTCGGAAGACAGATGGATTAAATCAAGAAATAATTTGCGCCAGTTCTTTTTGAGGATCTTTTTCCATGGTTTATCACTTAAACTGTTATCCGCGCATTAACTATAATAAAACCGAGCATGGACAAACACATCAGCTGTTGTTTGTGTCTTTAGATCATCATTTGATCATCATTTAAAGCGGCATTTAGAAGCTAGGTATATAACAAATACAAGACTAAGATGGATTTTCAACTTTAGCCTCTAGAACGATACGTCGCTTATCAATATACCCATAAGTTGAAAATCATCTACGTCATGTTTTTGATAAAAAAACGTACAGTTTTAAAGTCAGATAAACTAATTCAAAAGTGATTGTTTAGTTAGCCTTGAGTTTAGCCTCGCACTTGGCTCCACTTGTATTACGACATAACACTTCTCCCTCTACAGGCAACAAATAATGGCAATGGTAACTTGAAGTGAACTCATGAAGACTGAAGTTTTAGACTAAAGTGAACATTCTAAATGTAAGATATATGTTATAAAATTAAATCGAAAACTAAGCAATAGTTTGCCAATACTTAACTACTCACACATTTCTCATACATACACTGTATTGTACCGATGCATATTTTGTCATTTATTTATGTAACTGTATCGTAGTAACAATACTGTTAAATGACTCATGTAACTTCGACCGCAAATATCCCACAATTTACATCGACCAAATTTAATTTTTTCATTGTTAACTCAGACATGTTTACCAGCCTTTTATCAAATATATGGCACAAAACGTGTTAATTTAATCCAAATATTCTTATTGGTTAAACGCCCCATATAATTTTCTTTCTATGTATGTTTGTGTAACGAAAGAATTCTGTGCGATGATAGTCTAGGAATATATTGGTTTCTTCTAAAACAATAATGAAGCTGACACGTAGTTACATACAACAAAAGCTCCACTGTATGTGAATCATATACTTTGGGAAACAATTATATGTGTTATGTAAAGAGCTGAGATCATTTCCTAAATTGCAGTAGATTTAAGTTAGGCATAATTATGTTTGTTGCTGGTCTAAAGTATTCTTCGTGAATAAAAGAACGTCAAATATTCCACTAGTACATGATTACTTGCCTCGAAGAGATCTGTGTTTTGTTGATGGTTTGAGCGTATTAAATAAATTAAACGACACTGAATGCGACAATCTTTGGAACTTTGTTCGTGTTCTACATCGTAATGACCATTACACACCTTGAACTGCGAATTGACTTTGATAAAAGACAACATACAAATGTCGACGAAAGTCAAAAAGTAATGGTAACTTTATCCATATGGTGATTTAATTATATTTCGCCTAGGCGAGTGCCGACTTAAGATATGTGCAACA
>JAVFBZ010147007.1:9295-20062 GCA_032466195.1 Katharina tunicata | reverse complement strand
ATGGTTAAGCCTCTACAACAGAGACCTATCATAGCGTACAAGAAGAACAAATCTCTCAAGGACCTCTTGGTTAAGACAAAACTCCCTTCTGCATCAGAAAACCCTTTACTGCCCTCATCTTCAGTTGGTAAACTATTGGGTTTACTACTAACTCTGAACGATACATTTTTTGGGTTATGCTTTGAACCCATACCTAATATCTATGTGTGTTACATATTTGCCACATATTTATCTTTACAATTTACATGTAACATGTATTTCCTTTTCTCGAGATGCGCCTTTAGGTTATCCAGAACAACTCGAGGTTCAGGTCTGTCTAGAAACTCGTCTCTGAGAATTGATCTAGAAAATGAGATAATTTATCGACTTTAATTAGCCGATATCCCTGTGCCAGTGTGATTATTCTTGACACAAATATATACAGAGAACAAAATATTATGCATTTAGATACCAAGTCTACGTTAAATAGCAGCCAATATACAGCCCAGACTACATGTAGTTTCCCTGGCCGATGGCCACACCTACAAAAAGTTAAACCTATAAGCTCCCCTCTTACTAGCAGAGGAGGGATGGACGGCACAACAACTGAATACCTTATATACTCATACCTTATATATTCATTGATATCCAGGTTCATTAGTTCCAGATGCTTCTCATACTCTCGGCAGTAAGCTTTCATAGGTACTAGAGATTTTGTCAAAGCTTCCTCTATAGATGTCCTCAGTTCTTCTACAAAAGGCTCATGTTCACCGACTGACTCTAGTAATGGTGTACCCGACCAGAAAATGTCCTCCATGATGTACTGGAGAAGCAAATGATCACAATAACAATGATTTCATATTTTAGATTGTTGTCCATTTTGCTGTGTGAAATTGATCCCTTCTCAATATTATAATTGAAACTTATAATTTAGTGACATCTTTGTCTTAGGCTGATACAAAATTTGGTGTGATTAGATCGAGAAGTGATATCAATGTCAAGTTTTTACCACACTTTTACTTGTTTTATTAGTATTATAAAGGGGGGAAACAATACTGTCAGTTTGGTCAATCTGACTGTCGCTAGATTCCGTGATAAATGTGTAGTGCTTGATTTCAGGCCCCTAGCTATCTGTTGAGTATTATCAATGTTTTTGGCCAAACCCAGAAAAACTAAGAGCTATTTCATACATTCACTGAGATATTTTCATGTATAAGTAATATAATGAGTTTATTTCAAAAAGAAATATAATTCTTTCATGATAAGTAATATAATGAGTTTATTTCAAGAAGAAATATAAAACCAAAAACAAAAATTTGATTTTCCCTTAATGTTCTAACAAAATTGTGTATGTATAAGCATTCGGTAAAATATAATATTCAATGAGCTTACTATATAACAGAAAGTAAATAAATTCATAAAATTAGCAAATTTAAATCATTGTAAAGGATTGAGATTTAAATGTTCAATAAAGTATTGCATATTAACACAAATAATGTCAAATAATGATAAATGATAATATTCACTTTTTAGTTAAGAATAATAATCAGAAAATAAATTTGACCTAAAGAAATCTAACATCACACAACCGATTAATTTTTGATCATTTAGTGATTTAGGCCAAGATTCTGTTTCAGTAATAAGAGATGTAGTTAATGAGTGCTCTTCACACCAGACTGTGAATGTGCAATAGGATCACACTGTAAACACAATTTTGTGAATGTTTCTCCAGTGATTTTTAAAATACTGGCAAATTGGAATTAGAACGACTGTAATTCTACTTAGTGGTCACTCTGGCACCTTGTGATAACTGAAAGCCACGAGCTGGTCGTGTAACAGTGTTACTTTTTGCTATCTGCTTTTATGGTGCAGTTGTGTTCAGGGAAGTTTAACCTTTCTGTTACCTGTACCATAGTCAGTGAATATGGCTGAGTGCACCGTATTAATAAAGCTCACTGGCATACAAGTTACAATAAGATATTTAATAACCTGCACAAAGTTTTGATTTGATTCTAAAAAAGAGAATTAAATCTTCTCCCTACCATCAAGTCTATGAGTCTAAGGTATCGAATGGCCATCTTTTAATTCTGGTGAGTGAGCTTGTATCTTAAAACATGGTACTGCTTCACGATTTTACAGTTTTTTTTCTTCCTTTTACAGACTTACAATTGACTCAGCCCTGCAACTACAGGTAGTCTCTTTCAATGGACATTTTCAAACTCTGTAAATTTTACCGTTGGAGACTTTTATGGGACCAAAAATGACTGTTCAATTACCCTAATTCACCTAAAATTTCGTCCATAAAATTACAACTTTGGAAGCTATGTAAATGACTCTGAAATAATATATGGATGACAATGTTGAGGTTGGGGAGATTCAGGGTTTTACAGAAAACATAAATTTGTTTGTTTACATTCTATAATACTTTCACAATTTAAAAAAAACAGACACTGATACGTGGTTGAAATTATAGGTGATTTAGCGTACTTCAGTTTTGTGTTATTTTATGATGCGTTAGTCAAGGGGTGCGAAACCCTCTGCTCACCCATCTAACTAATATCCTTACTTGTATGTATTTGTTTATGTCTTATAATGATTATATATTTTACCCTCTACATAATATTCTTTCTCCTGCCACAGCATTAGTCGAGTTTCATATATGTGTGTGGTATACCCTGGCTTGAAAAAAATGTATTATCATTATTATCACTACTATTATATTATGCATTTTCTCACATACTATCAAACATAATCAAACAATGGAAAAAAATAACATTTTAGACTAAGATAAGAAGTTGGCCTCACATCAGCCTCACATTGTGTAAACATAATATTAACAATGAAACTAACCTTTTCCAGTTGAGGCACATTCTGTGTTGATAGGATGCCTTTGTCGAACAGTGAGGCGTTTATGTGCATAAAACTGTTCAGGTTGGTTGAATAATGACTTCCTTGGTTATCAAGAATTAGATCCACCAAAAACAGGGCATTTCTTTTTGGCCTAAAACCAAAAAAGTCAAAAGACACACTTTTAAACAGATACAGGATATCAATTTTAATATATTATATATTCAGTCCAAAGATATTACATGCTGATTTATAACATATACTCTGCCTGTCATAGAACTGCTTTGCCCTGAGGCATTTGGTTGGCATGAAATAACATTGGTTCACCTGTCAGTTACTCTACTTCAAAATGAACAGAAAATAAAATTGGTTACATGAAAACATTCCCTACTTTGCATGAGATCTCATGGAAGAGTTGGAAGAAAAAAATTACACCAAAAAACAAAAATTAACTTATTTTTTACATGTCTAGTTTTCTGTAACTTCATTTCTTAAGTGATAAGATAGAAATGAAGAAATTATGCCAGATCACAAATCAACTTTGAAGCCATTGCATTCCAGCTGTAGTGAGAATACCTGCCAGGGGCCAGTTGCTCAAAGCTTGTCGCCAATACCAGATAAAATCAATTTAAATCGGTATTAAAGAAAGGCCTTCAACATGGAGTTACATCATCATAATTTAGTAGCCAAATTTTTAGTAATACATTTATCAAGACCAATCTGAATGTAACACAAACCAGAAAATGTCATAAATAAAGTTTTGAGTTATGTTTAGTGTCTCAACTTCTATATTCCTCTAAAAGAAACCCATTCTGTATACTTCTGTTTTGTGATATCCCACACAACCCCTTTATACAGAATACAGTACAGTTCTGTGTGCTAGACAAACAAAATTAGAAATAAAATCAGAAGTTACTGCATAAAAATACAGCAGTATTTCAACAAAACTTCCCTTACTTGAAATTGCTGTTGATCACATCAGGTCCCCACACAAATCCTTCATTCAGAGTGAATGTTGAGTGACAGGCATCATCAATCATGTGAGTGAAGTTACTAAGAGAGTCCTGGACCAGAAAGCGTAGTGAATCCTGTAGATAGAATTTTATATATGTATATATATACTGTTTTAAGAGATTAGACATGTTAGAGGCCTAAACATTAAGTTATGAACAGTAAGTTGCTGGCATTGGATATAACTTTTTATAAAGAAGTGTTTTATGTCTGCTTGGTGATTGTGGTTTTAGGCGGTACTTAAGGTTATTTCACTCATATGATGGCGTGTAGCCCAATAGGCAAACAAATGCACCCTTAATGACATTGGCAACACACAAGACATCACAGGACATTTACAGGACGAAAATCAGGACGACATTTTCAGTGAGCACCAGGGCACGGGGGGGGGCAGGCCTCTTGTTTTGTAGGAGATCAAGTTTAAATTTAATATAATATTAAATTTGAGATATAATATTATACCAGGGCTTCATTGACGTCAAAATGTTTACTACCCTCCTTTTTGAGCTTTTTTAGGGCCATATTCGTTTTTTTTAAATGTTTTTACGACCAATACATGGATCATTATGGAGATTCTTGTTTATGACCCTGATCTAATTAATTCCAGGTTGTTTTTTTTTCTGATGAAATTTATCTTTCTTCAGCTTCAATTTTTAAAACTTTATGCTCTCAAATGACATTTTTATCAAACAATTTTCATGATAACCCACTAAACCAAACCTCATTTTACTTCAATATAAATATATCTTACAAAAGTAATTTGAAATTTACTGTATTCATGGATTTAAACAGAGCATTGCTTTAAAACGAGAAAAAAAAAATGAGAAAAAAAAAATGAAAGAACTTAAACTTCGGTTATTTTTTCCCCATTTTTTAAATTTTTTGTTGTTGACCTTCTTTTCTTTTTACTGTCATTTATCATATGCATTAGGTAGGTAACAATATGCCTATTAACCAAAATTTAAATATTTTTTTAAAATTCAGAGCCTACAGCTCAAAACAGCCACAATTTGAACTTGCGTTTCTTTAACAAATATAAGTGTATATTGCAATTTCAAAGTTTAATGGTTGACATCTAATGATGTTCAACTTCATACCATAAAATCTCACTGATCACTTATGACCTGTCTTAGTAAGTTGTACAATTCTGAAATTCGATCAAAAATTACGATCACGAATACTGGAACTTTACTCAGAAACTATAATGCAAATGGTGCAGTATCTGGTAGACGAATTTGATTTGTTTTTACGAAGAATGACCTTTTCTCTGAAAAAAGGTAACTACTGATTTGGTGTTTATGGACATTTGACTTTGACAGCCAAGTATTGTTTTTGTGAATTGAGAGGTTGTTTCTGAGGAAATAATAAAAATTCCAGCTGATTATAACAAGGTAGCTACGGACGCAGCCATTTTGTTTTGGACATATTGAACACGTTGGGAGCATGGACTGATTCGAAAGACATTTCGTCTTGTCTGAAAATTTATACTGAACATTTCGTTTATGTTTTTAAAAGAAATATCAGTATTTCCCTCAGAAAATGCGATGTATTGAGTTTTTTACTTTCAATATTTTTGGTGCAAGATTTTGGCGCACATACATTCTGTTTCAGGAGCGCTTAGGTGCGCCTTAAAACGAGAGGCCATAAGGGGATATCTGGCAAATATGATTTTCTATTTACCTGCATGATGAATTTCACCATCTCCATGAACTTCTTCAGTTTAGAAATCTGATAAACCTCCCAATTTGTCTCGTGAATGTTAAACCAGCCTTTCCCTACATCCCTCAAACTAGTCCTAATAGCAGCTCTCAGTGTTGTTATCCAACTGTCCTTCAGAAACAGTGCAACCTGCATCCAAAATAGTAACGGCACGCGTTAGCAATATAAGACAACAAAAATCTGGGTCAAGTTTTTTAATCAGGCAAGGGTAGATATATGCTTATAATCACCAAATACTTGGTATCAGTAACCATGTGCCACATAAAAAGTTCCATCTCTAAGCTTTAATGGAGAAATTTCAATTTATAACAATGAAACTTAATTTACAGAAGGAAAGTGTAGAGGATAATACAAAAATTGCCAGGCGACAAAGTACTCAATTTGTCATGTGAAAATTTGTAAGAGGAGAGAAACATATGTATTGTTACAGTTTGTTCCTACTGAATAAAAGACAACAATCTTAAATGTACATGTAAGAAATAATGAATGTTCACATACATGGGACTGAGGACATACACATTGTTTTATTTAATAGCATTATGATGATTTATCCTTTGCATGGAAATTCATGTCATTTGACAGTTAAAACACCTTTTTTTAAATAATGATTTAGATAAATTAAATGAGACATTTTAAATTGATGCTAACTGCTTTTATATTCACTAAATTATGACATTCCTCTTGAATAGCTAAATTGAAATACAAAATATCTCCTAAGAAACATTTGTTCTATATCCAGTTCTGATTGTGTAGAATTTACCTGTGAAGTAGCTTGTGCCTGTGTCTGTTCAAACTCTTCCAGTCTCATGGGTTTGGTAGTAGGTACATGAAAAAGAGACATACCAGCCACTTTGTTACATTCTGTCCTCACTTTACCAATGGCCTGTATGCTCTCTTGTAGTGTCAGTAAAGAGTTGAAGGCAAATTTATCATACTGTTCATCAAATGGATAATCTGGCACATCCATGAAACATGCTGTAAACAAACAAAAGCAAACTATTTTACTTGAAGTCAATTACATCATTTTGCCAAAAGACCATTACACATGTATATATATTTTTGTCAAGAGTAATCACACTGCCACAGGGATATCAACAAATTAAAGTCGCTAAATGATCTCATGTTCTTAGTCAATTCTCAGAGACAAGTTTCTAGATAGACCTGAATCTCGAGTTGTTCTGGATAACCTAATGGCGCATCTTGAGAAACGTGTATTTTGAATTATATCCTTCTTTGAGGCCTGTTTTCTGTTTCACTTTCCCTTCTGAAATGTATATGGTACACATGTACTGTGCACACCTAACCTGTATGTATATTTATTAATGTAAAGAGAAAGAAAATTGTCTCAGTTGGGAATTGAACCAGTTGTCTGTGAGGAGATAATAAATAGGTCTTCAGTCGAAGTCTTTTTTTTTAAAGAATTTGTTCAAAACTTGTGTTTCAATAAAGACAAGATGTTAAGTAAGCTAACATACGCCATCAAGGGGTGGCAAGGTCCCTAATGAACATATGGGCGCTATTTCAGGCTGTGCAATCAAATGCCTGTAATAGCCTTATCCAGTCTAAGCCTTCATAATTACACTGATACATTTTTAGCCATTAAGTACCATCTGGCTTTTCTACGCAGACTTATCTTAGGGATAAATAGGAGGCATCTTATTAAGTGCATCCTTTAGTCTTGTGCGGTACTTGCATGAGGATGTGTCAATTTGCTGTCACATTTGGGTCATGCTTTGATGTACCAACAATACTCTAAATCAACGGTTGTGGCTTTTCGTTACGTTTACACAATATAAACGTGCATAGCTATGTGAATTAGTGTATTATTTGTAAACAATGCTCATTATTTATGATCAGGGACAGAGTTCAACTGGGCTTCACAAATGAGAACATGGACTTATTAAACGTTGTGTCCCCCCTCCCCACACACACACACACACCCCCCTCCCACCGACAAAAACCCTGATGAACATGAATGGTCTACCTCTTTCAGGTATAGTAATGACTGGCTGAGGAGGGAGCACAACAAAGGCAAATGTTACAGGGTCGTCAGCAACAGTCTTGTCAAAGATAATTCTGTTCATAGAACGGCAGAAATCAATGTTCACTTCCTTCTCCAGCATCTGTATGTAATCTTCAAGGCTGTAACACAAGGAAAGAATCCAATTTCAATGTCAGAAGGATGTGATGAGGAAGATCTAATAATCTCATTTGTTGGGTTTAAATAAGGATCCTCCGATGTCTTTAAATGCACTAGATGTTTTTACTAAGAAGAACTATTTCCCATATGACACACATTACTGCATATCAATACACCAGGGGGTTCCAGACAATAATAGAGGATAAAACAATATTATATATTTTTTCACTAAATATGCAGATCAGCTTTGGTGATTTCGATGTTAAATGCACACTAAAGAGTATTTCACCTATAAGACTATAAGACAATGTCTGTGTGTGGTGAAAACCCCTAAAAAGGTACCCCTCAGGGTCTGGGTTTTGTAGCTAGTCAAATTTAAAAGCATGTAAGTTACACTGTAACAATGATAAGAATGCTGGAATGTATCCAGCGAATAATAACAAACAACTACCCTAGATCCTCAACAAATTCAACCTTAAGGGCATAAGTTTTAAGTAATTTATTGAATTTATCAATGAGAATTTGGAACTAAAACTTATATTTGTCGGTAGCTTCAAGTCTGAACTTTATAAAACTTTCAAAATTGTTTATTCTCCACTTCTAAGTCTTTGCATAAGATAATTTGGTTAAGTGGCAAAGGGGTAGAATTTGTTGAGCATTTAGGATTATCTCATGAAATCACTGATAGTCATTTATGTGTTAAAATCTGTAATCAGAGGCTTGTTCTGTTCTGAAAGAGCAAAGAATGTAAGTCTTGATATATCTTGAATAATTTAGGTATTGTAAGTAATTTATGTGTTGATTACGGTCTCTACTATGCATATAAAGGCAGGTATAGCTGTTTATTTCATTACTAAATCTTGGTCACCTCAAAAGGGTATAGATGCATCTATTGTATCAATCCAAGTAAACTTACCCTCTGTCTTTAGAGAGTGAGGGTGTTCCTTTTGCCCACTCAATCATGCGACGGATTGAAGCCTGGTCTAGTTCACCCACACCATCCATCGGCATGCAGTCCACATACAGATTATACCTTAACAAAGCCTCACATTGTTTTCTTCTATTGTAAGCCTCTGCTATACGTGTAGCAAACACACAAGGGTCTTCAGCTTTAAACATCAGTCGAATGCGAGGCACCCAAAACTGGTTAAAAGGCCCTTCACCAACTGAAAGTGAAATCAGATTACATGTATATCACCTATGTCTTTATCACCATTATAAAACTGTCGTGAAGACAGCTCCGTTCTAGTTTAACTTCAGTACTGACTGCAATTTTTTGGACAGTCTTGGCAGTATTATGTTTAGCATTATCATTTTCACTTTGGATATGAATGCCGCACCAAAGTAAGTATGAAACTGAACCACTTGTGTTTGTCAAGTGCAATGGCAGATGGAACACACACTTGGGCTCTGGATTCCTTCTTAAAGCGTTAAAGCCAATACGCAATACAGGTATGCAATTTTTCGTTCATACTCCTGTTTGTTCAAGCTACAAGTTTTTTTTCGTAAGAATAAATTTAACAAAATTTCATTTTATTTTTTATTTTTCAAAGAGGTATTCCTGATAATAAATAAAAAAAAACTGAAGCTACATTGCACTGCATATTACCTTTTGCATCCTCATAGCTGTTGCTGCTCTTTAACATTTTATTGACCAGTCTCCCCTTCTCGTCAACTTTCTGTACAAGGTATAGATTCCTTGTTTCATCATAATCTAACATTGCCACTTCATACCAATCCCACACAATGCTAGGGTTTGTCATGTCGCCTGAAGACAAAATATATAATGAACTCAACTTGATTCGAAACAATCAACGAGCATCCAGATTATTAGTACTAAGACAGTGTTTTAAAATATTGCAAAAGTTTCCAAGTATAATAATGTGTAGTTATGTAGATTAGGGAGATTAAAAGAAGATGCAGCCGACACGTGTAATTAAATAAAAACAAAGAAAATTACTAATTGCTTGCATATTTTTCAGTTTATGATTTTATCAGATTATGACAAATGTACAATGGACCAGGAACTCAGCACACCATAGATGTCGCTATTAGCGTCATCTGACATCATAACATCCATCTTGAAATCACGACGTCAACTAAACAATTGTACTCATCAAAAGATATGCAATAGTCTAAATAACAAGTGTGACAATTTTCATGTCAATCTGATAGTAATTGACAAAGCTTTAAGATTTATTGACTAGCCTCACAGCTGTCAATCCTTAAAGAAGAAAAGCAACAAGAACAAGATGATTAGGCCTCTCCCTTATTGGGGTGAAAATGCGGTCAGCTGGTCAACGTTATTCAAGGAGACTTGTAGTAACATCAAATGGCTCTATATAAGCCAGTGTAGTCCAAGCGAAACCTGTCGTTTTCTATCACATGACTGTTGCAACCCGTTTTTGTTCTAAATCTTTAAGTGTCTAACTTAAAAATAGTGCTATGTCCGGCAAAAAACACCACAGTTCATAAGAACCAGAAACATTCTGCGCATGTATGGTCAACATTCCATTGTCCATTGTGTCTGATGGAGAATTTTCAGAAAAGGGATACCCTCGGTTTAAAAGGTTTTATAAAAATGGCATACATGTAATGTATCATCGGAGGGGAGGGGGTTCTGTTTCAGCTGGTCAACTTGTCTGTTCAAGCAGACCACAGGTCAAGTGCATCGGAAGTGGAGTTAATACCATTACTTGGTTTAAACTCCATAAATGAATAGGTCAAACAATGGTTGCAATGTCAACAGGCCTTGTTTAATTCTACCCCAGATGATATTTATGAGCCACAGACTCAATTACAATTGTCACCTTAATCAGGCTTTCCTTACATGAGACAACAGAGTTGGAATGAGCTTCAAGCTAGATGTGAACATGGCCGCCAAGGTCAGAGTGAAATCTTCATAATTAAGCCTTGGTTGTATAAAACAGACTTAATGACTATATCTGATATCTGATATAATGGGTATCATAGTATTCCCATTGATGAATGTTATTAATAAATTTATAAAAAAAACACTTGTCAAACCAGCTTTCGTCTAATATTAGGATAAGAAAAGTCAGTGATGGAAA
>JAVFBZ010146985.1:0-20064 GCA_032466195.1 Katharina tunicata | reverse complement strand
AAAGATAAACTGTTGCCACCCAGCTAGTCATTCTAAAATAGAGAATCAAATACCGTCGAGTCTTTGACTGTCTTGCTCTCAAAACCATAAAAACACGACCTACAAAATAGACTACTGCAGGCCACGGTGTCAACTCCTATGGTCTCCTGGGTTTGTATGGACACATTGCAGAATTTCAACCTCTTTAATTTATTAAGCACTACTTTTCTATCTCATTTCATAGATCATTTTCAAGTAAACTCACCCTTTCTAACAGTGCTCCGGTGTCGGTGATAAAATCAACAGCGCGAATATTTCAGTGAAACTTATATATGTTTGAGTTTCGGGATCAGAAACGAGTTATGCTTAATCTTTTTCAGTCATCTTTACGATTTGACCCGTTTTTTTTAAGTGTATCACATTGGATATTTTTGTGTTCTATTCCCTGGTTACAAAACATGCTTTATGTCAGATTTCCAACTCGATCAATCAATTGCGTATATTGATTTTTTGGTGAGTAAATTTACTAAAGGAACCTATGGAGCAACACTTGTATTATTTCGCTTTTTAAATATTGAAATAAAAAAAAATCACACCTTCGGTATATCTCAAAATCACACCAACTGTGTTTTAAAAAAAAAAGCAATTGTTTGTTTTTATGATGTGTTGTATTCGGGCGGAGTTATGTCTTTTTGTTGTGGCGAGTATCGCCTTGTCGCGCGCAAACAAATAATTAACCTTCCACTGGAGGGCGACTCTTATCACGTGACTCAGATGTTGTGAGAAAGAATAATATGGCGGTACCGTAGTAATTACACAAGCTGTCTACGCCGGTGTTTCATGTTGAAGTCATATGTTGAACAACACCGGCTTTGCCAAATAACAGTGAACAGCTGAATAACAGACTCGGATTTTTCAACTCCTTCATTGCAAACGGGCGAAGCCACCTTTGTCCAAACGAAGCTGCGTGCCGAACGAGACTTCAAACAGTCATTCGGCAAACTTCGGCTCTTCCCGTCGTTTTTACTTCCTACAATATAATTTATTTTTTCGGGATTTTTTTTTTCGTTATCTGATGCATTGGAATAGTTTTTTGCCTTTAAGAAAGTGAGCATTACCAGTATATTTTTCATTAAGTTTCGACACAGTTGAAGCACACTTGTCGAAATGTCGTGTCAAATTTTAATAATAATACATTGATGTTTTTATTCATGAGGAGGTCTCTGAAATTGAATAACGCGAAGAAAACCACGTCAATTTGAATAAGCCGTTATGATCCACAATGTGGATTGCTCATGAAAAGTCTCGAATAAACAAAGATATATAACTGAATAAATAAGTAACTGATTGCTTGAAAACCGTCTTCGCATCTAGACAGAAACGTTGTACCGGAAATAAACCAGACGTTGCCTTCCATAAAATCTAAAGTTATTCTACGTAGCTAACAAAACACCGGAAAATGAGAAGATAGGTGTTATTTCCTCGATAACCATTGAATCGCCGAATAAAAAGCAGATTATAAAATAAATTAATCTTTAAATAAATGTTTTATCGATTCAGTTGATGGATCATATAAAGAAAAAAAAAAGAATTAAAATCATGTTAAGTTTGGTTGAACTAAACAATTACCAAGCGCTTTGCCCGGTCGACTGTTTAATGGAAGTTTTCTGGTGGGTGCGAAGATCGCGGAGCGTTTCTTTTTGATGTTTTAACATACACCGGCGACGCAAAGTCGTCATACAAGTGAAATATCCGTGAGAACGACGTTAAACGGCAAATAAATAAATAAATAAATAAACATTTCTAATGTTTTATAAAAAATATATTATGGATATTCAACTTGTGGTATATTTTTGGTGCAACGTTTCTCCCTAGATGCTTAGACCGTTTTCAAGCAATAATTCAAAATCTCAGTTATTGAAAACGGTCTTTAGCATCTAGGCCGAAACGTTGCGCCAAAAATATACCAGAAGTTTAATATCCATAATATCTTATGTTATACAATATATTAATTGAAGAGTAAATAAATAATTATTAATAATTAAGATCCACTGATAAAAAGCTGAAATGCTTCAATACAACAAAATCAAACTGTGTCTAAATAAATCAATACTGCAACAAAATTAAGATACACCGATGAAATGCGGGATTGCTTCACTTAAAACAAAATTTAACTATTCCTAAATAAATAAATTTTGTAACGAATGTAAGATACTCAGGTGCAAAAGCGGAAGTGCTTCTAATACTAAGTACTAATGTGGAAGTTCTTTTAATAATAAGTACTAATGCGGAAGTGTAGTAAAGCAGAATAAGCTTGTCGTAAAACAAAAATCAAACTATTGTTATAATAAATAATAAATCAATATTGCGAGGAAATAAAGATACATAGGTAAAAACAGAAGTGCTTCTCGTAAGACAAAATCAATGTATGCCTAAAAAATTTAATTCTGCAAACGAAGTAAAGATACACAGATAAAAATTGAAATTGCTTGTCGTAAAAAAATAAACTGTGCCTAAATGAATTAATTTCAACCGAATTAAAATAGACAGATAAAAAGCAGAAGTGGTTGTCGTAAAACAAAATCAAACATGCTGTCTACAACCGTATACATCGGGCTCGTGTATATTCATACCCAGTGACATTCTGGTATGTTAACAGTATTTATATGAACAGCGAAGCAGCTGTTTGAATGTTTAATTAACTTAGTTACATATACAAAGAAGGTGTGGACAATTAACCTTGTAGCTGTGAAAATATGTGTGAATAGGTTTCAAGGTTAGAGAAACTGGATCGCTGTAAGAAGAATGCTGTCATACAATCAAATTTATTGTTTTTTTTTTATATATGATTTTATTTAGATCTTTGTAGAAAACAGTGAGCATAGCTCCAAGTGTTCCCCTTCTATACATTGATTAATTTCTTGTTGCGATTTCCTACGAGTAAAATCACCGCTGACGATGACAAAAAGGCCGACATTTTTAATGAAAAGGAGTCGGGAGTTGCGCTACTTATGTATTATGTTAAAATCATAAGCAGATATAGAAGTACGGTGCTATATCCTGCACCCTATATCACAACGCAATAAATGTACGAGTTACTTTAGTTGCGATCTAGCCGAGTCCGACATCGCACACCAGATTACTAACCTACAATAGTTAGTTTAGTTTTGATTAAGTAGACTATATTGTCATTTATTTTAAAGATAAGCCATAAACGTTCCCAATTATAACCAAAACACACGAAAAACAATCAGCAAATAAAAAGATAAAAAACGTTTCCGTGTGGATGCGGATATCATTGTCAGTATCTGTGCTGGGTCGTCGCGCTTGTTGTAATGAGGGGTTGTCGTCCACATATAGGCCTCGTGTTCTTTTGTTCCATTTAATGCTGTTATTTTTATGCTCATTCAAACGTTTAAATACCACTAAATTAAATTTAAATAATTTGTTGATTGTATATTTATATATTTCTGGTGAAAAAAATGAAATACATTGAAATGAAAATAATCAATAATTATTGTTGTATAATACAAAATGAAGAGCGACAAAATTACCGGCTAATTATGAATTCAATGCTTCTTCTTAATAATTAAAAGTATTAAGAAGATCGGAAAACAAGTAGTCACTTCCTATTCGCAGTCGGGAGAATCATTTAGTCTTTCTTGAGATCTACTTTCCGGAAGTAAAGATCATTCTGGGAGAGTGTCAGGAAGTTTTGACTTAGAAAGAACCCACGTTAAACTCAACAATGTTTCGATCAGAACTTTCGGGTTGTTATTACGTCTACAAAATCAATGCCTTTGAAAGTCTTGGCTCTTCACTGGCACTCGTTATGTCCTTTGGTTTTATAAGGCAGATAAATATCGTATTCTTGTGTATTGAGATAATCCAACGGAATATCGGGAAAATGGTTGATTTTAACGTCCGAAGGGTTAAACTGTGAAACTTTGAGATTGAAAATAATTGACGTTTCGTACAAATGTTTGCGCAACTCTTGAATAAGCCGGATTTTTTGTTTTACAAGCCTTGTAAAAAAAAACTGTGGATTTGTACCAGAGAATTGAAACAAATAGGCTAGTCCGTGATGTCATGTTGAATATTGTCATGCCCTTCCTATGAATGCATCTTCGCCGCGTTATCGGAAAAGACGCGGGAAATATCTTCCTTAAACTAATGATTGTACAACAAAGATTCGGTTAGCTGTTGGCAAACTATGTTAGAAATAGCAACCCTGTGAAGCTTTGGGAAACTGGCTTTGAGATAGGTTACGAGAGAAACGTTGACTGAATTTGATTGGATAAGGTTTTAACAAATTAATGTAAAACGAAGTTTTATTGGCTGGTTTTAAGTAGCCTCTCGTTGAAGGTATAAATTGTGGGCTAGTTACACAACAGGTTTCACAGCTTAAGCCAAGTTGAAAGTGTTTCACCTTTTAACTCGTTGTTGGGAAAATACAGTTGACCGAAACTGTCTACGATAATGACCGTTTTACACGTTCAGAGTTACTGCCCTTTAGAGCAAACTGTTCAATTTCCGCTTACATAATGAAGCTATGTGGAAATCAATACGGAAGACAGGGTTGGAAAAAAGCCTGTTTAAATGGATAACATTGTCGTTTGCTCCCCCTTTAAAACTTCACTCTTATTGGCTTCGCCTTCCTGTTTCTGATAATCTCCAAAAGTTACAGGTCGTGTATGCTAAACAAATCCATAAACATGACTTATGGTGTTTAATGAGGAAAGAAAATTAAACGAGCACCTTAAATGACTATATGTTGGAATGGAATAAATACTACAAACGAATAACAAAATTGCATGTTTGTGACTCTTTCTGTAGTTTTAGTGCCACGACGCTTAGCATAAAGCAAGATAAGAGAAACTTCAACTTAACCTTTTTTTTATTTACACTCCTGCCACATATGTGACATAGGAGGAACAAGTACAAAATTACAAAAGTTGCATGGCGAGTGGCCATAGTCCCAGTTACATACATGACTTATAACAAAACACATATACATATCGAAGTATGAGATAAATTACAAAGATAATGTATCAATATGTAAACTATCATCTTAGTACTTAATAGATATTCATAACTGCAAGTCATAGTTTAAGTGTATTGAAATACAATTTTTGATTGGATACAATTACTTGAATTTATAGTGCAACAATAACTGAACTTGATTGAGCAATATTTACTTCTATAATAAAGCAGGTGCAGCAAAATCTATACAATACACCCATCAATAAAATGACACTGTTATAATAATAGTAGTATAATACATGGGGAATATATGGTAACTTTTTTTCTAAAAATAACACAGTTTGGTAAAGTAGACTTCCATTATGTCAAGAGCTAAGTGGTTCGCTCATCAGACGATTATGTACCCTACTATGGGCAGCCTTTATTTGTTTTGTGTGTAAAAAGTGCTCAAAGGCCAGGTGTTAATTTTACTCTACAGGGAGGCGGGGGGCAACATTATCACAGAAAAACCCGTTTTTGTTGACGGGCAGAGCTCCTAACGTTTCTAACCTAACAATATTTATGCGAATCTCCTTCCATAGTTCACACATTATAGTCCGGAGTCCTCACATAAAACAACAATACAGTGGCCATTCATAGAAAAGATTTATTTATCTGATTGGTATTTAACTTATATAACGACTTTGAGTGTCCGCCTTATGATAGAAAATTGCGAAGTAAACATGTACAAAGCAACCCGCGATCTCCACAGCCACCGGAAACTACCCCTATATACACTGTCCCCAGGGGAATCGAACCTATTCCGGATACAGCGAAGGGGACTCAGCGCTCAACCATGCAATTTGAGCCATGGCTTGGCCCCAACGCAGTAGCAAAGAAGAAGAAAAAGATGTCCAACAGAACCGAATTCAACTGAGCTTTAGTCAAACAAAACAAGCGGCTGGACAGTTTGATTGATGGATTGGTGGTAACAACTTTATAGTGAAATCTTTTTGTGTCGTTTAGAAAGTGACCGTTAACAGTAGTTTCGTTTTTTGGGATAATTTTGGGATAAATTTTCTGAACTACGATCTGTTCAGTATCAGAGAGTGTTATCCCAAAAAACTTTATAGTGGATAACCTGGTCGACATAGTTCATCGACTACGGTTATCTCAGAGACAGGAGCACACTTTCTCTAAAGCTTTGATTCATCCTGACAAAACAGATGTTACAGGGTTGATGTTTTCTTCGTCAAAGTGGGAACCGATAATGGAGAGGCTCAATCTTATTCTTTATGGTTACAACTCCTGTAAATTTTAACACACGACGATTCGGTGAATGTTTTTCCACCGCTATCCAGATGAAGCTGATCTGATTTGAATCAGCTACATCTTGATAACGGTGGAAAGACATTCACCGAAACGTCTCGTGTTGAAACTTACAGGAGTTGTAACAAAACGAATAAGATTGATCAGATATCGGCTCCTAACTGCCATTTAAAAATAATGGAGAGGTTGTCAAATCAAATGAGCTTCTGTCGATGGACGAATTGTTTCTTCTCGATTGGGGTGCCCCCTTTATTGATTAAAAACGCCTTCTGATACTGTTGGTGGTATACTTATAATGCCAGGGCAGCGGACAGAATCTATTCACTACAAAACCCTCTGAGATTCTGAAATTTGGCGGCAAAATTCGCCTTGTCACAGATTGAGACTGTGGCCAACATGAGTGACGTTACCTTAAATTCCTTTTGTTGAATTAGCAGGAAAACAAACAAACGCTACTACAGTTTTTCAAACAAAAATAATTCCTCGAGATAAAAGTGAATTATGAAATGTATGTAAGACCTCTGTACCGTTAGCTTCTTCTTTAACTGGAGATACATATTTTTAACCTGCCATGAGCTATTCATTCCGATTCTTTTGTTCTCTGATATTTCTATTGAAACATTTCAATTAAAAAGTGACAAACGCATGTTGATCTTCACAATTTAATACCAAAGCTAACCTGGATTGTTGGCCTTGTAAAGCCACAGTTTCGTAATAAAAAGAGACCGACTTTGAGCGATAAGCCGATAAGTAACTGTGTCTTTGTATCACATATAGAGCTAGCAGCTAGACTTGTTCAGCTGTTGCAATGTTAATCTGTTAAGGCCGTAGGTACACGTCAGCTCATCCTATGTTGTTGTTGGAAAGGCCAGAAAGTAAATTTTTAACACATTGCCTGATCAACTCCATTAATCCAGTCTTCCGCGTCTTAATCCCAAGATTAAACAAAGCCTCGTTAAGAGTAATCTGTTACAGCAACTAACTTGTCCCGGTTAATCCAAAGGTTACTTCCGCATTTTCGCCTCTTTTTGAAGCTTCTATCTAACGACTTTCACCTTTTACGTTTTTAATGCTCTTTGTTTTATCACATTCCCAGTATTTAGCATTAGACACTCCCAAAATACAACGCCTCGGTATTTTACATCCGACTTTCCTTGTAACCTTTAAGCAATTTTCGACTTTAAAATAGCATCAATTGGAGCGTGTTAGTTGATTATCTGTAGAAGACAAAAACATGACGATTGAGATGGATTTTCAACTTCTGGATATATTGATAATCGACGTTTCGGCCTAGATGCTAAGACCGTTTTAAAGCAATCCATCTCAATCGTCATGTTTTTGTTATGTACCCAGCTTCTTAATGCCGCTTAAACAAGATATATCTACAAGGTTAAACAAAAATCAAATAAATAACTAAGATATTGGGGTGGAGATGAAGTTTGCAACGTTCCTTGGGCGAGGTTAGGAAATAGATGCCGGCCGATCAGAGGGAAAATTTCTTTAATTTCAACTAGATGAAAGTTTTTTCACTATTAAGTATTATTGCTCACATTTCACGCGTAACAAAGTGACTACTCAATGATTAATTTGTGTTTACAACAATGTGTTTAAACATTAGAACAGTTGCCAAGATTAAAGTTCGTCAGAGGACTTAATTATTTATTTAAATATTATATAAATATATGTATGTGCCCAGAATGCAAAGAAGAAGAGAAAAAGTGTCCTTGTTTATACTATTATTAACTGCTTTTAGAACTGCTCTTTGCGTGCAGTTTATAGGCATATGCTTTATAAACTGGATCACAACCTTTCAGATTCAAAACACGGTCAGCTTTATGGAAGTCGTCTATAATGGTATTAACTATGTTTCCACAAAAAATATTTGACAATTCTTATTTATTATTTTTAACAACAAATATCTCACGTCAGCTAATTGACACATTGACCCAATGATCTAGTATCAGGTTTTTATATAAAAAAAATATATAGTAGTCTGCTGTCTGGAACTGTTATTCTGACAATAGTCCCTAACTGCGGTATAGCTATACAGCTTACATTTTAACAAACTACAAGCTGTAGATAACTTGGTATATATATTGATAATTAATTCAAAACTGTGTTTTTTTTTCCAAAGCACTCTACAGCCTGCATTTGAACAAAGTGCCTGCGGCATGTGCTGTATACATTCATAGAAACATTAATAATAAATTGTGAATTGTGTTATTATTTTAAAGCACTGCACCGCCGGCTTTTGGGCGAAGTGAAATCTGAATGTTGAATATAACTTGATATAAGCATTAATAATAAATTCAGACCTTTGTTATTTTTTGTCACATTGTATGGAAACAAACATAACGCGGATCAAAGGTTTGCCTTCAAATACAACTGGACTTAACTTGCCTAGGAAGGCTTACTGTCTAAACCATGTGCGTTATGGAGGATTATATTGCGTCAAAAAGCATATAGAAAGGGGGTCACAGCGTAACACCTTGCCTAACTCAAGTTGGTTTAGGACAAATTTAAATCTTAAAGCAACAACACCAAGCCTATTGTAAGCATTGGGCTTATGTAAGTTTACTGCAGTTGTTATGGCGAACATCATGACGTACTTTAAGAACTCTCCAAGAATTCATATTTTGAAGTCAAACTTTGGTGTCAGCATTCGGGTGCGCGATGTCAAGATTATGGTATAATATGCCCGAATGACACTTTTCCCCACTGGAAGTGTAAGGATTTAAATATAAGCTTTTGTATAAAAGCTATAAGACTTCTGAGTACAGACCAAAGCCGTCCTCTCGTATTTATAACGAACTAAATACCTGCTTCATGAGTCCTGTCATGGATGTTGCCTGCTTTGTTGCCCGATTTTTCTTGCGACGCCATTTTATTTAAATTGTTTTTATTGTATTGAAGTTTTTAATTATTTTTTAATTCGCCAAGGATAACAATAGATATAGTATACAACTAATAATATTAAATCATTTGACAGCTGGAAAAGTCGCAATCGTAGGACTTAACTTTAGCGAATTCCGACTCTAAGAAGATGCCGAGACGTCAGAAGAATAAGATAATCTCCTGCCATGGTTTGTTCAAAGATAAATGAACTTTTTTTTATCATTTTGAACATCATAATGAGTTTCCTCAACAAGCTGGAGTTCAGAAGAAAACACGTGTTTCTCAATAGGCCCTATACTACTTAGAGATCTGTGTTTAATACCAAAATAAAAGAGAAGAAATATACGAAAGAAATAAACACAACATGGGAAGATATTGGCCTACTTCACCCGAAAGTACCACACACAAATAAAGACAAAAAAAACCGGAAGGAAAGAAAATTGATGGCATTGCTCGAACACAATACATTTATGCAAACAAGATAACTCCTATTAGATTAACATAATATAGACATTCTGGAATTTGTAAGATGTCTATGTCATTTAGTTTCTTCTGTCCCCCATGTGCGAATTTTCTTTTGGTGATCAGCCAATGAGAAAACAAATATGACTGTTCTGCCGACTTGCCCACTTATTCGCGTAGTTAGCATAGTTACGTCACCATGAGGACTACTTTTTTCTATGGAATACTCTTTAAGATACACAAGTATTTGTCGTAATGTCCACAGTTGTTGTTGTAATTGATTTACTTATTTGCGCATCGGAAGTTTTAACTTTTGTGAACGGCCTGGTATTCTATGAACGTTGTCTCCCATTTCAGTTTGTTTCTGTGCACAATCTCTCTCTACGTACGGTACGCCAAAGTAAACAAGGATTTGTTCGTGGCAGTCATGACCTATAACGATAGACAGCGCCCATGGGTAGATTACGATTGCGACATTGTTTATAATATGAAAATATTGTTATGTATTTAACATTCGTGTCTATTTTGCTGACAAAAATTGACCAGACACACGGAAATAATCCTATTGTAAAGAAGGTCGCGTGCGTCAATGCCTTGCTCATGTGTAGTCCAACAAACACGTGCAAGGTAGTTCTTTCCCTTGAAACCATAACTGCTGATGTATTACATGTTTTGACAGAGAAGCGAGGTGGTAGGACTTATCCGATCAAAAGCTGTTATTTGTTACGCTAGGCGTATTTAAGAGTTAAGCACAAAATTGAAATCAACACATAAAATGTTTCCAATTTCTAATGTTGAAATTTGCAGATAATATTGTAATGATTAAAATAACAGTTCTTATAAAGTTCACATGTAAAGGTTAAATTTTAAATGTTCGATGTTCATCTTAACTATACTGCGAGCAGCGAAGAACTATGTGAATCCGAATCAAAGCTTCAAAGATACGGAGACGGATTTGATCCCCCAAGGTTGGAATAGGCGTGGTGGAATACTGTATTTTTCGCGCCTCCTTTGCGTAATCACTGTTACGTAATCGCGTTCACAGCTACATGACCCAGAGAAACAACCTGAGGTTGTTGCTTTTGAAGTTTGTTAAAGAGAGAAGTCCACAGTGACCTTGCTCTGTTTCCACATTTTGCTAATTCCGAAAGTAGACTTAACCCATTGTCGGAATCGCTTTGGATGATTTAAATATATACTACGGTGTTACAAATCCGGTTCTGGGTAAGGTTAATATGTTCCATGTCACCAGTTTCGGAATCTCTTTTGAAGCCATATGACGAACAAAGCTGTCGGGATATGCCAAATATTGTGTGACGCGTCGCAATATTTATTTTCCGTCTGTGTAGAAGAGCAAAAAGAGACACGCGGTGTGATATAACAGGATTAACCCTGTCTGTTGTCGTGAACAGTTAAGACTTATATTTAGACTATTGCTTTGCTACGAGGATTAAAAGCATTTTAAAAATTTTCAGAGAAAATAGTCGATAAAAGGTCAACTTGGCAGCATAATAGAACGGTCATATTGCTGTTATATAAAATATTAAAACTAACTCCTTACTTAGATTTGTGTCTAATAGTTGTATAACAATTATTATTTTAACTTGGATTGGAAACTGTCAAAGAATGCACAGCGAAAGGCTGTTACTAAGTTTGTTTGTTTGTTATATTGGTGTTAAACGTTGTACTCTAGAATATTTCACCAATATGACGACTTACTAATCTTAATAATTTGCGTTGCCGTTGTAAGATGGAAAACCGGGAAGAAACCTAGTAAAAACCTCCTCGGAGACCTGAAAAAATCCCTTATAGGCCTATATCAAAGGTCCACAGGGGGATCGAGCATATTCTGGGTACAGTGAAGGTGGTTCTGTAGTCCAACGCTCAACCACGGAGCCACGGCGCGGCCCCTACTAAGTTTGTACAGGTATTTTACATTATTAACAACTTCAGTACATTCTGGTTTCCTTTGTAGTTGAGGCCAGTTTAGTGGATGGTGATGTACTCTACCCATTCGGCTGTAACACCGTCATATGAGTGAAATAACCTTAAGTACGGCACAAAACGCAAATGGAACAAGCATGACGTATGGTTTGCAATATTTTGGTGGGTGGATCTTGGTTTCACACCTCCAAAGGTTAAAACAAACAAAACAGCTAAATATATAAAGTTGACAATGGCTCGGAATGTTGCATTACAAACAATTTAACTGTCTCATGCACAGTTATTTGAATAATGATGTTATTGTATAGAAATTATTTGATATATGTTATGACCATAAGTCATGTTTTTATATGAATGTGTTTTGCTATATATGTAACCAAAATGCGAGAAGCATTAATATGTGCTTAAGCAAATAAAGTTTCAATTCAATTCAATGTCAGGATTTGAACACGAAGGGTATCAGACGGGGGTCTGCGTATTTATTTTATAAAAGGTAACAAATGAAAGCTGATCGACTCAGGCACCTGGGCCCGCATTCATAAAGCTACTTGAGCATTTTCTTAAACTAAGTTATACTTAGCCAAATTTCAACCTTTCATTTTAGAATGAAAACATTTTATGTAACATAATGTAGTTCACAGTAGTTCAAAGTTTTATTTATAATCTTGCAATTTTCGACACAAATTGTTATGAATAAAGCTACTTAAGTATTTCTGAAGTCAAGAAAAAATAATAATTTAAACCTCGTTTTAAATAAATAAACACCTTTTTTTGATAGATTTTAAGTGAAACTGTTAAAATAGAAAATAAATTATTTCACATTTTAATTTTTTTTTTCAATGGAAAATAAAAGGCTGAAATTTGGCGAAGTAATTCTTAACTTAAAGAAATACTTAAGTAGCTTTATGAATACTGGCTTTGGTTGTTAAACGATCAGACCAGATTAGATTAAAATATTAGGACATAAGTCTAATGACCCAATTGGACATCAAGTGCATTCTGCGCCAATAAAAATCGACATAGAGCAGGTAACAGCTAAGAAAATGAAGAAATAAAATAGAACTATTTAGCATAACAAGAGGTCGAAATGACCAATGCAACAACAGATTCAAGTCACGTGAAAGAGTTTAAATTTCTTCATAGGTCGATTAATCAGGTCAAGCTTCAGCAGCCTCTAAATTTAAAATGTCTAGTCATTACATACTAATAACGAGTGTAACAAGGTACGAGTATAGGGGCAGGTTACCAGACTAGAAGAATACCGGCCATTCTTGTGGTTGTCGTAGTACTGTTTCCGCAAAAAAGTATTTTAAAAAAGTATATTGCGCCACGACACGTCTTGGAAACTGTTAAATCGATTAGGCATATTTTCTCCAGTAGCCTATAACTGCGTGATTCTACCATTTGAGATACAGCTGTGCTCTTGTCGGCGAAAGTGAAGGGTTTTGATGGAATGATTGATTGGTTGATTTTGTTTTATTGGAATTTTACGCCTCACTCAAGGTTATTTCACTCACAATATAGCATGCCAGCTCAATGGGTGAGGGTAACCAGCCAGCCTCAGTCGGGAGGAAGAGGGATTGGCCACGGTGAAACATGACAAGCTCTGTTTAGAACGATAACCACTGCAATAGGGCTATGCGCGTCAGCTTTAAAGAAAAAAAAAAAAAACTTATGGACGTCACTCCAAAGGAAGAACGTGGACATTGGTTGCCTTTGCTAGCTACTACAATAACACAAAATCACAAAATAATATCCTCCCTCAAAGTAAACACAATTGTTCATCATGTTTTGTAATACAGACACACATGTATTGATCAGTTTTCATACTGGTCAATAACGTTTATACGCATATTATCTAAAATGAGAATTTTTTAGACCAAGAATTGAGTCCCTAGTCGCTACTCGCCTTGTTACTCTTGCTCTTGGGGTGGAGGGGTGATTGGGGCGGTGGATTGGGGGAGGGGTTAAACTGGTCATAAAATGCTAAAGAGATGTCAATTTCAATCACATTGTCACAAAACATGGCACAATTCTTATTTTGACTATTTGCCCATCTTTACACAGTCCGATTCGGTTCCGATTTTTGACACGACTTCTTCTACGATTTCAATGTCTTTCAAGGTCATCATTTCTCTACAATCAAAATTTGCACCTAGTACGTAGAAGATTACCTTCATTAATATAAAGGCAGAGTGCCAATAAATAAAAATAAAATAATAATATTACAAAAGTCACACAAGCTGATTCAGCATATGTTATGACGACCACTAAGACGATTTACATAATAAAGTAAAGTAACAACTCCAAGAAAAGATAGGCAATTCATTATTGGCTCAACGTTTCGGTTTATTAATCAAACCATCATCAGGAGTCGGATTCAGCATTTGTTATGACGACCACTGAGAAGATTTACGTAATAAAGTAAAGTAACAACTCCGAAAAAAGATAGGCAATTCATTATTGGCTCAACGTTTCGGTTTATTAATCAAACCATCATCAGGAGTCGGATTCAGCATATCTATTTACTTTACAAATATTGTCAACCAACTGTCTGTCTTTCGCCGTTAACTCCCGGTACCACCCCCACAGTACTTAGTGTCGAGGGAGAGGATGATTGGCTGTTATTAAGACCTGATAGTTGGTAGATTGCAGGTACATTTTATTTGTGATATAATGCCTTGTGGAATATGACAAAAGGCCATTTGTAGCTAAAAAAAATAAAAATGAATTTGGACTAATTTGAAAATTTAGCCCCCTCCACTGTCTCCATGGTGATTTTAGACACAACTCCATACGAAAGGGCTGTAGCTCAAGTTGTGAGTGGTTATGCTATACTTATTTTGTACAATTTCCAAAGCTCAAAACACCTCTTTCTTTCAAGGTATCACAATATGCTCAATAATGTTTTAGGCATACGCTTTTTCAATGGGTGAATTTTGTGAAATTACTAAATAAATAGTACACGAGCACCCAGGGTGGGTATCAGTGAGGCATCTGGGGTGACACACCTTTGAACTTAATTTTGCTAATAATCCATAGGCGTGGGTTATAGCATTTGTTACATATATGATGCACATGACATAGCATACGCTTGACCACGCCTACTTTTGTTGGCCATTTCACCAAAACCTCAATCAAATCAAATCAAATCACGGCATGGTGTCTCTGCGTGTTACGTTACAACAATAACATGTGTTACAATCACAAATACCTATACAGTGATGGCTAGGCACATACACTGCCATTTTTAAACTAAACAACAACATTTGTTTTGGTTTTGCGTAAAAATTGTCCTTTGACAATAGAAATCAGTAACGGGACAGATTGATGTTGCCAGCATCTGTCGCAATGTCAAAAGGCTTGCATTTATTAATAAATCCCCGCTTGTCTGAAATCGAAGCCATTTTAGTACCATGAGCCATAGATGGATAACGCTTAGACGAGTCCAAGAAAAAAGTGTTGTGTATTTAGTATTGTAATTCACCTGAAGGTATGCAAAGACTTTTGAACCTATTGAACCCAGTTCTTAACACACACCTGGCCTAAATTAATTCACGATCGAGAGACACCCAAGGATTTTGGCTAAGTGAAATTAAACAGTGACCTAACTTTTCGATTAAGTATTGCCGGTCAGGCCGTTAAATTCAAGGAAATCTTACCTCGTACATGGCGTAAATCTTTCCAAAGGGTGAATATCATTGCTTTACCTGGCGGCAAACATCAAAGAGAATCATGGGGTTGTTTGATAACGTCAAATCGGATACAATTCGAGGTAAGTTTCTTTTCAATGGTGTATGCTGAGAGTATTCTACCTGTCAGGAAATATGCATTGCACTTGCACCAGCCTTTTTGGCTAATTTTAATTAATTCATTTCCAGTTAATTTAATTTAATTAATTTTTTAATTTATTAATACTTATTTTTCTTCTAAAAATGGAAAGTAAACCAAATATTCGTAAATAACCTTATGTGAATAACCTTATGCAATATACAAAGGCATGCATATACAAACAAGGGGATCCAATGTTTCAGTTTGTTTTCGAATATTGCAACCGTTTTCCGTTAGTGAATAATTTTGATTCCGTGTTGAAGTACTTTTTAATGTCAAGATTTTTAATCTGTAAAGATAAGAATTTTTTTATTGATTTAACATTTTGACGTTTGTGATTTTGTCTCTCTAGCCTACACGAGTTTTGCGGCTAGCTGTATTCTCGTCATAGCCGCTACGTTCGACACCTGTTTCAACATTTATGCCGTGGATTTGAAGAAAACTTTTGGATATAGCCAGACACAATGTAAGTATATAACCATGTTTATATATATTTTTTTATAGAAATGTGGAGAACGAAAATGTTGCTTGGTTCCATCGTGATTCATGTGTATATATGTACATATATAACCAGAGTGCCTGGCTCAAATCCCGGTCGAGACATCCAAAGTTTTCTTTCTGTACATTTACAAATATACTTATAGTTAAATAAAATAGATAGAAACGCTAGATTAAAATGTTGCTGAAAATAACAGTCTTAAGGCGTTCATGATTTATTTACAAGAATAAATGATTGTCCATGACACGTTTAAAAGGTACTGGAGTGTGTAAAGTTATTTGATAAACGCGCCATTTTAAAGCGGCACTCAAAGTATCATTTTACAAAAATTACAACCTGAAATTTATGCAGACAAGTGAAGCATTTGCTTTCAAGCTAAAACGGATGTGGAAAAAATAAATAAAAACCCAAACGCTAACAACTGTACAAGTTACAAACCCCACAAATTGCATTATTGGTTGTGCATACACATTTTGTTTATAGATTTTAAGTGTCATCCTCTATTCGACCGCTTTAGTCTTGAAACATAGCTTGCTTGTGGTGCTCAAAGGGAAGCAGCTCCAGTGAACCATTCCTAAACCATAGTGATGTCCCTTAGAGAAAGAGATCATTGCGCTGAAATCAGAACACAAGCGATTTGTTTGTTTGTTTGATTGGGGTTTTGTGCCGTACTAATTTCACTCATATGACGGCATGTTATTCCACTGGGTGCAGGAAACAAATTTAAACAACACTCACAAAACACCATGATGTACACAGGACGTGTACAGGAATACAAACAGGACGCCACGACCAATCGGCTACCTGATGCCGCTTAGATCAGAGAGCACCTGTGCCCATGGAAATCCCAACGAAACACCCTCAAACACGAACGGATAAAGTGACATAGCAAACAATCAAATTAGTAAACGATTAAATGTATATGTCAATTAATCATTTATTTTTATTAACTTTTCAGTGGAAATTGTTGCTTCGGCGGGGATGGTTGGTCTCTTCTTTGCGTTGCCATGTCCGTTGATGTTGAAACGCTTCGGTTTGAATATCACCATGGTGATAACATTCTTCATAGCCGTCATTGGAATGGTGGGGATGGGAGTTTGCGCAAAGCTGCCTCATATCTTCTCTGATCAGATATTTATCTTCTCGGTTTTTCAATTTATGGCAGGTAAATACTTCATTATTATTGATCACTCTTCATTAAAGATCTTTCATCCTTTATTATTGTTTTAATACAGTATATCGCATATATAGTATATACAGTATATTCTCAAAACTAATACTTTGGGCCATACTAGAAAAATATAGAAAACACGGTTTAATTCGTTTCAGTCGATTTTTTGCCAACATTCTGCGGTATAGTACCTTTAAGGAAAAGAAATAAGTAAGATTATAATAACATAAAATTGGTCGTCAGATAGAAAGTCAGAAATTAACATTATATGTGGAGTTGATGGGCGTCGGGAAACCGATTTGTTGTGGCGTTCATTTTTGAGTCATGTTCTTATCCCGTTGAGTCTTTGGCCGATGCCACTGTCGTTGGGGGTGGTTTCTTTCACCTGTTGGGCTGGCATCCCGTCATATGAGTGAAATAACCTTAAGAACGGTGTAAACCCCCAAAGCTGTACTGGTATGTCTTTATGACTCAAACGCTTCTGTACACTGTGGATGATCGCTAAGGCAATGTGGTACAAGTCCGCCTTCTGATTTCCTCGAAAACATCAATCCATTGAAAGTTTGCAATGAATTGTGGTAGCGTGCTCAAATTTTTGCGTTTTCCATCAACATAGACCCCGCCAGTAGATGCATGAATTCAACAACGCACAACATAGTTTAAGAGATAGTCCGAACTAGGGAGTAAGTCGTGTTGATGAAGATAATATATTTCGGTTTTATTATCAGAAGATGGCATAATGAAGACGAAATATATCATCTATACCAATATGGCCTTCTTTTTCGAAGTTTATAATTTTCTGTATTTCTCAAAGCTGATCTTTGGAACTGCTTGCTTCCGATAACGAACAAAGCTAAGAAAGTAAATGACTTAAGTGTGTTTAAAATGCACTCCATGCACATCAATTTGTTACGCAGCGTTTCCATTGGTAAGCCATCTTAGTACTGAGAACCCTTAAATAACCATCACACTGAATTATTAAGTACCTACCATATTTTCTCCTTTTTTTTAATTTTCAGCCAATGGTAACGTCTATTTCCTTCTTATCGCCATAGAGATAACTGTGACGTCATTTCCCATACGTCACGCTGGAAAAATCATCGGTGTTCTCAACGCTTTCTGTAGCATTGGTAACATTGTCTATGTGTGGGTGTACAGTACATTCTTTGGGGCCACTGGCGACGTTGGAGGACTATTTTTCGCCGCAACGGGAATGGTCGTGGTGACGTCCATTGCGTACTTTATACTCCAGAACATGGCGCCGCCGAAACTTCTAATGGAAGAAGAAATCGAGCCCCCGTCCCCGGAAGAGAACCATAATGACTTCAAGAACACGGAAAAATCTTCTCTGATAAAGAAAAGCAGTAACGGTGACTTCGAAATGCAGGAACTATCCGCTGGAGGAGGTTTTAAGTCAAACGACGTCTACGAACCGCCCAGCTACGTATTGCCGTTCTCAGTCTTGGCCACAACATGCCTATTTCATCTCATCGCTTGGCCGTCGGCCATTTCTGAAACGATCGGTTACCTCTACATGAACAACATATCGTCTATGCTTGAGTCATTGGGAATCGAAAGCAGTAGGGATCCGTTCATCATAGCGCTTACCCTTGGGAGCTCCATTGTCCGTGTTTTAATTGGCGTGTTATTTGACGCGATTCGTAGTTACAACCATCGCGTCGCGTTACTGATCTCGTCCTCTGCGTGTTATCTGGTGTCAATCTTCATACTATTTATCGACATGAACAATTACTGGGCAATCATGTTCAGCACAATCGTTTCCGGTTTTGGCATGGGAATAATAATTACCATATCTTTGGCTTTTCTCACAAGCATGTTTGGCAAGCAGAATAACATTTTGGTCCACGGCTCATTTCTCACTTTGACCTGCTTCGTCCAACTCGCCATGCATCTCATTGTCGGCCATTTGTACGACCTTGCTGCGGATAATCACATGGCGCCCGCTGATTCTATTCTCCCAGAATGCTTCAATAACTTCTGCTTCCTGTGGAGCCTCCTTGTGATGATTATAATGTCCTCGCTATCAATAGGTCTTTATACCATTCTGTATATCATTAAAGATAGGCTGCACCTATATCGGTAAAATGTATGTAGAATATTTTATATAAGAAAGATAAAGTAAGTCCAAAATATGTCAATTTTAAGTTGCGATTTTGTGCATAGCTATGTATAATTCTGCACATTTACTCAGTTAAACTACACTCATGCTCAAATTAGACGCGCGCCTGTGACAAGAATTTTAATTATATTGATAGATTAATATCTAATTAATAACTTAGGGGCCACTTTCACAAAATGTCGTACGATAATAAAACATCGTACGATATTTTAACGCCTATATTTTAACGTGACGTAATTTTACGATATATGTTTGTCGTACGATATTTTGTGAAAGTGTTCCTACAGGCCTAAGACTTGGTTGGATATTAAGTTTCTAGTTTGACGCCAAGTGTTGAAGAAATTGCCCGATTTTTCGTACACAATTTAAGTGTGAGGAAAAGTTTAAAGTTTCTTATCCATGTTCATTTAATATGTTGCAAATTGTATTATATTAATTAATTAAACACGAGCTTATCACGAGTGTGATTACTTTATTATCTTTGGAAAAAACAATAAAAGATATTAGATATTTAAAATATATTTTAAATGTGCTGTATTATTAAATGCTTAAATTCTATAAATAAATGATTTTTAAAAATTTAAACTCAAGACTCTCTATTGCTTTATTCCACAACTAGCACATTTCTGCTTCAATATCGCTGGAATTTTCATGGATGGCTCTAGGGTAGACATTACTCCTTTTGTACTACAATATGACCAGCTTAGCACCAGGTTTGCAAGTCTCCTAATACAGGAATATCATAACCTTGTACTTAAAATGGCTAAACCTCTATCACAGAGACCTATCATAGCGTACAAGAAGAACAAATCTCTCAAGGACCTCTTGGTTGAGACGAAACTCTCTTCTGTA
>JAVFBZ010146974.1:0-20067 GCA_032466195.1 Katharina tunicata | reverse complement strand
TAAAAGAGAACAATTAAAATTACTATGTACACAATTGTAAAGAAAGACTAAATCAGTATATTTACGCCTACTTTCAATATCATTCTCTGACCTCTTCTGAATTCCTCCTAACTCCCCAATTCCTGACACCATTAACCCATTGATGATCTCACCCCACCACCTACCGACCTTGTGCACAATTAACCTTCATTGGTACAGACAAACGATCCTAATCTAACGGGGTTGGTCAAGGAAGCACATTAAACCCTACTGTGTTAAGAAAATATATTGGCAGCAGTATCAGATAACGAGGCCAGATGTTGACCTAACCACTGACCAACAAACACCTTCGGGGAAACCACAGGGTCTGTCTTAATCAGCCTAGAGTTCCACGCTTTGAAGTGGCTAAGAAAACCACTGAATTAGACAACACTTATCATACCAGCATGCAATTTCGAAATCTTCAAATTTAGATGAAAACTGTGATGCAGGAAAACTACAGCTGAATTAAATTCTATAAGGGGCATTTATAAGTTAAACATACTAATATAACTATAGACAGCTAAAATCATCAGAGACTGACACTTTTCAGAGTTTCCGAAAAGGTAAAATAATATCAACGAACAGATAGGTCAATTGAAGATAATTTCAAGAGAACAAAAACTATGGATTTTCAGTTTTTCTAATATATTAAATATATCCTTGTTATCGTGTTTTAGACGGTTTTGTCAATGACATTCCTGTTATTTAAACAACTTAACTCTTCAATCCTGACAACAGCGAAACGTGATCAAAATTTGGAGACACTTCTCTTAATCTCTAAGGAAATAGTTATTAACTAATAAGTGTTAACTCGGATTACCATTCCAAAATAACAAAGCACTTGTAACATGGAGAGAAAATACACACATTCCCAAACCAACGTTGCGTCCCGCTATTGCCATTTTATTGGAAGATATACGTGAGCTATCTGTTAGAAGACCTGTTAGAATTGTAACAGAAGAAACCGTCACTTCATCATATCACGTGACGATCAGCACGTTTCATGGTTGGATGAAAAGATTAAGCACAACAGTATCCGGTTTCAGAACGAGGCCGATACGGCTGATATTGACTCAATCTTTAAAAAAATGGGCTGCGATATGATCATAAATTATTGTAAGGATATAATTAACTGGAAATGGTCAGTTACAAACATGCATGCAAGTTATTTTGAAATAATTTGGACATGCATCTATTCACTGGTATTCACGCATTTGTGTAAAGTTCGAAAAGTTGCATGTTTACATAGTTAATATAAATTAGTATTTCACATTTCTGTTAAATGAAAGTCGAATGACGCTGGTGAAGCAGAGTATCGATTCCTTTAGCTGGTTGATTGGTTCTCTTAAAGTTGTTTTAATAAAATCAATTTATAATACGGTTTAAAGATAAGGTCATATTGTCTGTGTTGGTTTTACTGTGAATGTTTCGGTTTAGTTGTGGAACGTATTATTGCCTTAGATACAAACAGTTCGGTATTCAAGTATAATATCTTTAAATGAAGCATGAGTTAACCCCACAATGTTGTATAGTTTTGAAGTTCAAACCGTACTTATAAATAAGCATGTTTTAGGAGATTTGTTAAAGACACTGTCGGAAACTTGTATATTTAATATGTGTAACATTCCCAGTGGGAGTATTGCTGTATTTTAAGTCACTTATTAACATTTTTCTTTGTTTAATTTCAGGACTGTCGGGATAGAACTCGAATGCACTCAAGATGTGTTTTTGGTAAGAGGAAATGTGCGGATGAGATTAGTTGATGATAACTAGTTCCGTCTTGAAGCGAGAAGACCAAAAAGTCAGGGATAATGGACAAGCAGTACAGCCCTCTAATCAGTGCCACCATCCTGCGCATGCGGAATGTGCCTTAACAGACGACAGCCGGTGACTATCAGGGACTCTTTATCAACCCCATCGTCCCGTCACAGGCCGCTCTATGCTCACATTCCAAGAGAGACTTGTTCAGTAGGAAACATTCCCCTCTCCTCTCTGGCGTCTCGGGTTACATCAGTTAGCCGCACGCGACAAGGACACGACGCCAAATTGCAAACAGCTTTCTCCCTGCGTGAATGAACCTAGATGTCTCCCAGGAACTCCATCTGTAGCAGCCCCGACCAATCGCCGGGGACTTCTCCTTACGCTTCCTCTATATATTTACACCATCAAGCCAATTTCCTATCGCTCTTAAAAATCTCCTGAGTAAAAAATGAACCGACACAGCCGCCGAAAAACACTTTGACTTTTCAGCCTAGTAAATTCTTCGGTAGATCCAGCGATGCCAACGTTAGACAGAGAACCAGAGCTCGCTGCGTTCCGATGTCTGTGTACGTGAGGGTATTTGCTTGTGTTTTGATTTCGCGTTGCGCGTTCTTCAATAAGAAAGAGCTCGTGGCAGATGCGCCAATCCTCCAGGCCACCAGCTTCATAGGATTCATTTCCTAACCGACATTTGTTCTCCATACTAAAATAGACTCGTACCTTTCTCCACATTGAGAAGAATACGAACTTATGTATAGAGATGACATCTTTGGTGTTGTCGTGATACTGTTTCCCCACAATAGTGCGCTGGCAAGTGAATAGTCTAAATTTTACTAGCAACTGATTTAAAATATAACAGAGAAAAAAATTGAATTCAGGTAAAGGTAGGAAAAAATCCATAGCTAAAATCATGAAGCAGTACAATCTATATTCAGCTATAAACTTTAATCGCTACAAACAGCACGCAGGGGTAAGTCTTTGTAGGGAAACAACTAGATGGCCAGTTTATACCTCAGAGGAAAAGTCTCGACGGTAGGGAGAATGATTTAATTCTCTAGGGAGGTTGGGTGAGCCTCGTGTGCCCTGGTGCTCTCTGAGCTAAGGGGCACAGGATGCCGGTTTGTTGTGGTGTCCTGTTTTGTTAATGTTTTGAAAATGTTTTGTCCTGTCTTGCATGTTGTCAGCGTCGTTAACGGTGGTTTCCTTCACCGATTGTGCTGGCACGCCGTCATATAAGTGAAATAACCTTGAGTACGCCGTTACACCCCAATCAACCAAATAAACAAACAAAAGAACAGAAAGTTCGTGACCTTGCCTTGTTTGTGGCTACAGATCCCAGAGGTCATGAAACACTGCTTCGGACACCCTAACCGAAGCCGGTCTCAATCCCCTACATGTTATGTCATGTTGTGCTCTTATTTTATGAATAACATATAGAAACTACAGGATACTCAATGTACTTGAGAACCAATTGCACTAAATACAATTTCTGGAATTAAAATTAAATAACTAATTTCTAAAAAGATCAAATCGTTCAGTCAACTAACGTGGATTCACGTCTCTTTGTTTGCATGTGCATTTTTAGTGCTGCCCGCCGGCATCTCTTAAGGCTCCTCGCACACATGCCCTCGTCCTTTTTTTTGTTTGTTTCATACACCCCAGTGGTTCTCTTGGGAGTATACCACCAGCTACAAGACCTCAACGGAAGATTATATCTCTGTTTACCGAGTTTTTCACCCCAATCCCCTTCACCCATTCTTCCAACGTCAATAACAGTGAACTGACTAGGGCGTGTCATGAAATCCTCTACCATCAAAACATTTGCTGTTAGACTTCACTTTATGCATGTCTGCTTCTCTTAAAAGATGTACTACCTATTATCGGCAAGACTATGGAGCGGAAACGTTTGGTTTGTTTGATTACGGGTTTACGCCGTACTTGATGTTATTTCATACATTTGACGGCATGCCAGCTCAGTGGACGAAAGAAACGACCCTCAACAGCATTGACAACAGACAAGGACACCACATGACAAGGACATGACTCAAAACAGGACACAACAGACAAACCAGCTTCCTAGCGATACTTCTTGGCTCAGAGCACCTGGACACAACAAGCTGCCGCCAACCGCAAGCCGATACTTGGGCACGCGTTATTTTGTTAGACAAAGTATAGGGCCGTAAATTCCTTAAAAGAAGTCAAGGTAATACCAAATAGAAAAATAGCACTACAACCTACGCGATACGAGACTTTAATAGATATACTACTTTGGTTTCAACAATTAAGCACCATAGACAACACGAAAGAAGCTCTAGGGAAGTGATATCAAAGACTCACGGCCACTTAACCAAACAACACGAAGTGGTTCGCTTGTGTTACTGGTCTGATGGACTCCAACCTGTCAGACCAAAGCTTGTATTGCCGGCCTACAGGGTTATTCGGATGGCTCATGGAGGTCAGAAAATGATGGAGACGTACGGGTAGTGCAGTTAATATTAGCAGAGCTGTATGTCAGAAGAAGAAATAAAGAAAATATGATTGTAAAACGGTATTCCCCTCACATTGACAATAGATCTCAGAACAAAAGATAAAACAAAAACATGACGACTGAGATGGATTTACAGCTTCTGGGTATATTGGTTAGCATGTGAACCCTGCATATGACCCCTAAATCTATCTTCTGACCCCCTAAATCTATCTTCTGACCCCCTAAATCTATCTCAGTCGTCATGTTTTTGCTCTGTATCCAGCTTCTAAATGCCGCTTCAACAACAACAAAAAGATAAAACCTCAAATTTACGTTCAAAGTAATGTTACAGTTTTTTTTGCACACATTTTTATACAGCATGTTTTGTTGGTAGTTTTTTTTAATATCAAGACTCAAAGCCTTATACGTTAATCGTAAGACCAATAAGTTAACTTACTAAAATAGTACTGTTGGTTAAGTTTTGGCTGGGTCAGAATTTAATATATCCCTCAAACTCGGTCAACAGTAATTCCAAGACTGTCGGGGTCTCACACGTTCCCTGGAGAGGAGGGATATTTAGGAGATTTGACCAAAAACTGAACTTCTATCACAAACTTGTTTTTTTGTTCTGTGCCTGAAGCATAACACAGGAACAAAAATAATTCATACAAAATATTAATTCATGGCATGAATAATTGTATACGTCAACCTTTTTAGGTAAACCCATGAACTTCAACGGGTTCACGAAATAAATATTTAAAAGTTGTAAATTAAAGTCTGTAAATGGATTGTTTGTTTGTTTGTTTGTTTCTTTGAGGTTTTACGCCATACTTAGGGCTATATAACACTCATTTTACGGCGTGCCAGTACAAGGCTAGAAGGAAACCATCCTAACCCAACCTGCATGACAAGACACAACGGGCGACAAACAGGACAACGCAACAAATCGGATTCCAGATTCCGCTAAGCTCATAGAGAGACGGGGCACAGGAGGCACCCGTCAACCACCCGCCTCTGTAAGTGGCCGTCCAAGATGAAACACCGAGACCAGCAGTTGGGAACTTCTACTTTTCAGAAAGAACATTTCATTCCGCAAAATAGAGAAAGCCGGACAGTTTTTGACCGGCTTATCCATAACGGTTTAACAGGCTAGAAACTTATCCAGGTTTAAGTCGTTGTTAATATGTCGGCCTGCTTGATTTTATGTATCCAATAAACTAGTATTTGTTCTTTCCGTATGAAGTAAACATTTGATAGACAACACATTTACATGCATTATAATTATTCCCAAAGAGCGTGAAAAAACATTTTTTAACGTGCGTCACAACCGGAAACAAACTTTGCTGTGTATCATCACAAGACTGAATCATACTGACAAACAATAGATTGAAATATATAATTCTATACTTAGTCATAAAGTAAGAGCGTTACTGGGACAAAGCTCCTAATAACTTGGCCCGCACAAAAAAATAAATAGAGATTCATAAACGTTTTAATCAGTTTAAAAGATTCACCAATTTTGAAGACAAAAGAAGTAATACGATTTCATTAAAATACAATATGAATTATTTTTTATAGACTCGCCAATGTCACTTGTGATCAGATGACTTGTCCAAAGCAAAGCAAATTAAGTACACCTATGATTTGAGATCTTTTTCTATTTTGATTTACAAACGCCATAACAGCTTAGATTATCTTAGTTACCTTACGAATTTTGTTATGATGTTTGACTTGTCTTTTTAAATGGCGTCTATTTTATATCTGAAGAAGGGATTGCTAAAACTTTATTTTTTCGATAAGCATAGCGCAATGGATTTAGCCTATGTCTGTTTTTATTTACTATGTCTATCGCCTTGCCTCCACTCTATGTATTATCTCTATGTGATAACTGTTAGATTTTAAAATTACACTAAAGCAAGTCATAAGCATAGTGATTTTTTATTTTTTTTCATTTTAAATCTCGTAAAACAGTGTGAGAAGACGGTTCTTTGTTCTCCCCTTGCAAATTAACGTTTTACGAAAGCTAACCCATTCTAAACATTTAGTAATACATTTAGTCCCCCTTCCTACACAAGTTGTTAGTATATACCTATACCACCTCCTCTAATACGACACTAATACTGTCTTATAGAAAACCACTACTCCGACATGCTGTTTACATTGGTGATGGAAAGTCCCGACAGATGGCTAAATACACTAGAGACGTAATTTAATATAAGCTAGGCTGACTACCAGGATGAAGTGTTCACATGGCCCATATACTCTGAAGTTTCTGAATGAAGACACTATAACGTTGGAAAGAACACAGATCTCTGCAGCACTCCTGCAAGCCGGGGGGACGGCTTGACTGTGATACTGTGGCGAGTCATCTTCTGAGCTCAAAACTTTCCCCTAGAACTTTGCCAATTAAACTCGGCCCTGGGCTCGTTTTTCGCTAAGTTGAACTTCAAGGGTGAATAAATCAAGAAAGGTAAAGTTAACGATTTCTTTATAGGTTAAGAGAGAGAGACGGAGAGAAAGTTGATATTGAAAAACGCCTGCAAATATTTGGTTATCGACTCGTTTTCTCCAGGGGAATAAAAAATGATAACTGTCTCCCTGCATGTACGTGACGTTTGACTGCCAGAGGTCTTCCACGAGCCCTGTAAAACACCCGGCCTTATACGGGCACTGCCTAACCACAACAAAACAACAAATCTGTCACTTCTAAAAATAGTTTTTAAGAAAAGTTTTACAGAACACATTAACATTCACAAGTATCGAGTCGTTTACAATGTTGTATCGCATTTAAATAGTCTAACATTTAAGATTTATTTTGGAATCGAAGCATCCACGCATCAAGGGGCTCTTATATAAACATTTTAAGCCTTAAAGGCAGTACTGATTGTAGTTGTTTATTCTAAGCATTGAATACCAATTCAATGTGAATTCAGTACATTTCCTTACAAATAGAAAGTTGGCTCTTACTTAACTCCAAGATACGGATATATATATGCGACCTATGTTTAAAGATCTAGTTAGCCGTTTGACCTTTTGTTTATATCACTCTGACATCAAAATATAGTCATCATGGATTATTTTACATCACATCTGTGTATTAGTTTTGAGAAAATCTGTGGACGTCTTGGTGCATAAGTTGTTGGTTAATTTAGATATGTCCAATGTACGGTGTTAGTAAAGTCATTTTAAATAGTAAAATTGATAATGTATTTCTACATATAGATGTATTTTCTGAATGAACTGTGTGACAAAAGATAGATACCACTATAGTATACAACTAGTTACAAGATGGGAAGTTTTGTAGTGAACTTTGTTACTGTTAATTTATTTTAATTTATGGCCCGAGCAGAAGAGGTTGGCGCCTGTCACAAAGTTTTGACGGGCGCGTTCCAACCAACCAAATCCCTGCCCGTCCCCGCACTTCATTGTTCCGCAAGGGTTCCGAGACGCGTGCGATTCGTCAGCGGCCCCCTGCTCATCCGTAATTTTATCCTTGTGTGTTTAGCATATGCCGTTAGTGTTTTCCCCTCTCCTGACACTGTCTTCTGCTCTCTTCATCTACCCACATGCGGACCAACTCGGTCATCTGGCACTCTTGAGCGACGTTACCATCACACACCCAGCCTGGTCGAAGATGATGTAGTCTTAATAACTAACAATCACTTGTGTTCATTTGACACTTGTTGTCAGATCAGTTTGTGCTGCTATCCTGAGGCTCGAGGTAGTTTAATGTGGAGTCTCTTCGCCCACTGACAGTTCCCCAGATTCACAAAACGCTGTCCTTGAAACCAAAAACAACTTTATTTCTTCAATAGATTTCAGTGTGTCGTAGAATGCCTCGTGTTTTCTTGTTAACTAATCGGAGATATGTCAGTCCTTCGAACCTGTATTACCAGCACACAGAGTACCCGGGACTGTTCCCAGATTACAAAGGTAAGACCAAAAATTATGTTATCTTTTTCTTGCAGTAACGTATGCTTGTCATTTATTATTATTGAATGAGATAAAGTTGTGGGAGTAAGTCAGATGAAATGAGGGCAGACGATAGTAGTTCTCTCGCCAAGTTTTCGTGTTGGACACAAGCCAGGAGCTCGGGACCTTGTCTGGAAGATGAGTAGACAAAGGAAGCCACTGACTGGTAGGAACAGACACTGAGAGTCTGCTGAGGGGGGATCTGGCCGGATAACATAAGCTACCCTTAACGTATCTACTTACATGTACATACGCCGTTCACCCCAGAATTGACCAAACCTCTGGACGCATCTACCACCTCACTACACAAAGGATTCTACCACTGAGGAAGTTACAGACATTTTGCTGACCACTGATCTACTTGCACGTACGAGCTGGTCGTGTGTAAGGATTATGGAATATGTACCCTCGTTGTCAGTATATGAGAAATGAGCATAGCAAAAGTTTCTTCTTAGAAGAAGTTTGGCAAAGTTTACTGGATATTTTCTGGATTTTGTTCGTGGATGGCTGAATATTAGCAGGTTTGTACTTTAAGGGAAAATTCAGTCAGCTTGAAGTATTTTCGATGTCAATGTAATTTTAAATGTTTGAAGAACAGAACCAGTAATATATGTCTTGGATGAAGTCAAAACAAGTTGTCTGGCGAAACACTGTATTTCACAGGTATTCTGGGGGAAGTGTGGTCGCTTATTAACATGCCGCTTGCTCGGTATGAATGAGGGTCATTTATTATCTTAAAGTCAGCACTAAAAGATAGAGGGCAGTACATGATTTCTCTTAAACAACAAGCCCTCTTTGTTTAAGTGTCACTTTATGTTAAGACAAACCGTAGCAGCGGTTAATTACGTCCCGAGAAAACACTCTGCTTTTCGGAACAGCCATATGCTAAAGTCATCAAATATTGAAGTGAAAAACTTGTGCCCCAAGTCAGTGCCTCCTCACGCCAAGCTCTTAGGAAAGTTCAAGAGGTGTTGGCGTTGACAATCGCTCTTCTTTGCGTGTCATGGCGGATGGAATGCACTGTAAACACACGGAGGCTATTTTACTATCTCCTCGCACAGCACCACGCCATATGTCCCAAAACTTGGAAGTTTCTCTCAGCTTGGCAGACAGCAGAAAACTTAGACAGAAAATGATCAAGTGAAGACAGGATGGACATAGGGTGGTGATGAGGGCGGTTAGGCGAGCGTGAAGCGCAAAATACCACATGTTCCTCAGTGCAGTGGCTTTCTACTTAGGTCAAACTCATAAAATCATACACATAGCTGATGCCAAGAGTTGACTAATGATCTGGACTGTTTGACTCAACTGGAACTTACTTTGACTTTAGTTTAGCTTAACACGGTAAATCTATCATCGACATCATGGACCAATCCTTATTCACTTATGTTCTCATTCGGATTTAGCTACTCGAAATTTATGACAATGATTCAAACTTATGATTCATTTATCTGCTGGTTAGCTTTGCTTCAGGTTTAGATAATTAGTACATGATTCACCATTCTAAGAAGTAAGAAATACTTGTAACACTGTGTAACGCGTGTCACAAGAAAATGCAGATCAGCACATGCGTTGATTAAAACAGCGCTTGGGTCACCATATTACTCACCATATTTAAACGCTTCGAATAAAGGCAAATCATCTATTGTCTAAAAAACAACATGCTATTTCGTATGTGTTAGTGAATCAAAATGGTTTTAGACACCTGTTTACATTTTCGTCAAATATTTTGAACAATAACCAATTGTTCTAAAAAAATTACAATTTTTACGCCTGTATATATGCAAGTAAGTTTCTTTGTCAAACATACGCAATTAGACCCTTAAAATGAGTAAAAATAATTTGAGCGAATTATTATCGCACAAGTTGTGCTGGAACTCTATATAAGTAACACGAATTTGAATGCAATGAGAAACATCAGATAAAAGATCAAATTAAAAATCTTAATTAATCAGTATGAACAAATTGCACAGCAATAAAGATATTGACAGAATGTTTCCTATGTTTAGCTGAAAGCATGTCAGAAGCTCCAGAAAAAGAATATCGAAGTTCCAAGAATTTTGTACACGGGGCTCTGAACGCAGCAAGAGCCGTTTGCGTAATCTTGTAACAGGTTCTGGGGGTAATAGGATATGTAAAGCTGATTTGTGGAGCTTGTTTTCCAGCGGTACGTAAACAGTTTTGTCCTTTTGTAACCTCAAACTCGAGAGACAGAGGAGAGCGGTGAACTGTCTTGAAATGTAACACACATCTCTCATTCTCTGATCGCAATGTACCCACTGCAGCGCGTCTGTAAAATGTAGTGGGTGAGAGTGGCTAAGTGTGAGAAGGTTCTTTGTAGCTAGAGATTTGAAGGAAGAGCTCTTCTTATTAGCGGTGTTATTCGATAAGCCCTGTAAAGGAATGTTTTATTTTACTATTTTACAGACCGAGAAAAGAGTGTAACCATGGAAACACGTGCCGAGGACGAAGTTGACAGCGATAGCAGCTGTTCTATCCAGTCGGATAGCAGACCCGATGCGTCGCCCACCCATTACTGTGGTAAAGATTGCAGCGAACACAGCTCGTTTCTGTTTTTTCTCATCAGCCAGGGAACTTTGAAAACAGACAGTGTTGCCTTTTTCGACCAAGCTGACGGATCGTTTGACAAGAGTGGAGAAAGCTCGGGTGATGAAACACGACAGGGGAGCAGTGGGGAAGACACGGACGACTTCATACATGGATCCCCAGACCCCCACATCTGTGTCGACTGCGGTAAGAGATACAGCACGTCAAGCAATCTTGCAAGACATCGTCAGACACATCGCAGCGTCGACGACAAAAAAGCCAGAAAATGTCCCCACTGCGAGAAAGTGTACGTTTCGATGCCTGCGTACAGTATGCATGTGCGTACTCACAACCAAGGGTGTGAATGTCCTTACTGCGGTAAGCGTTTCAGTCGACCGTGGCTACTTCAAGGTCACATTCGCACTCATACCGGCGAGAAACCATTTGCTTGTCCAAAATGTGGGAAAGCCTTTGCTGACAAATCCAACCTTCGGGCTCATGTTCAGACGCATTCTACAGAGAAGCCTTACATTTGTGGAAGATGTGGAAAGGCGTTTGCTTTGAAAAGTTATCTCTACAAACACGAGGAATCTTCTTGCATGAGGGGACAACGCTACCACCCCCATTAAACCCCACTGACCACTGTCCGGAGGCTGTTTGACCACTGAGCTCATGATAAACACTACCAGCTGGTCATCCAAACGTCTTGTTCCAATTTCTCAACAACCACGTGCACATAGATGAGATTCCTATCTTATCTATAGCCATAGCGAGCGCAGAACGATGGAGGTGTTGAAAGGTCGTTGAGATGGTTATCTGCCACATAACCAAAACCAAATGTTGTCTTGGAAACAAAGGCAGAGACCAGCGATTAGTTACACACTTCTAGTTTGCTCATTGGACAAAAATATACTATCAGCTCTAGTGCAAAAACAAAATGGCGCCTCTTGGAGATGTAGTCAAATTTTCAATCATCCAAATTCTAAGGACCAATTTTCACCAAATTCATTGAAGAAAATGACACGTGCGCATCCCTTCATTTTTCACATCTTACTTAAATATTATTTACATTTCAAAACCGCCATACTTGAAATTATATTTTGCAAGGTAACAGTATTAATACTTTAAACACGAAAAAGCCCCCAAAAGATTATAATCAAAATGTTTTGCATTTAACTACACAAGCTATTCGACAGATAAATGTTTTTTTCTCGGCACATCTTTAACAAGAAAGGTAGTATTGTATAAACATAACATAGAGGTCATCTATAATTATGATAATCAAATTTTAACATTGAAATGTCAAAATTTTACAATAACAGCCCTGCAGTTAAATAAAAAAGACAAGAAAGGTTCACCCTGCCTTAATGTACTGGGGTCCGTTTCACAAAGCGTTCTTAGCTTACGTTGAACGTAACTACCATGACAACACAATGCCTCCAGTTCTGGTCGCCATGGTATTAACGTTGAACGTAGCCTAAGATCGCTTTGTGAAACGGGCCCCTGACTTCTAAGAATGGGTTTTTTATGAAGTGAAATCTCTAGGGGGAAGATAACCACCCATTCCGTGACCTTCTCGCTGGCAGTGCTATATGTTTGTTTATCACATCTCATCCTTACTACATAATCTCCTTGTTTCTTATGTGGGTCAAACTCACACTCATATGTTCTGACTAAGAACCACATTTACATAAACCAGATTTTCACTCAGATCATTTTATCAAGAGTGAAATATTTTTCGGCGGTTGTTTATTTTTTGTAAGCACTTTAAAAGAAATTGCGAGACGTTTATAACTTTATATTTATACTTCCTTTAGAGGGATATCACGCGACAAAACCTCAAAGAGTTTTACTTGTCGCGTGAAATCGACCAATGAATCCGTAGAGTGTACAACTATTGACTGATTTCCGTATGATTCAAACCGTTGTTCGATCATTTTCCTTTTTGGTTGGGCTAATCCTTGTAACGATTTATTTATTGTTATTTATAAACTTTTTCATTATTGAAGTTATTTATTCGTGTGAGAACCTCTCCAATGTATTTATGTATTTATGAAGTGTTTTGTGTGTGCAGTGAAACTTATTCTCAGAACGAGTACTATTTATACCCAAGCGTATAGCTCATACAATTTCTTTGAATGTGTGTGTGGATTTAATTATTATTTATTTTTTATACCCATAATAATTTATGTAATTTATTATTACGGATCTTCTACGACTTTTACCTATGCAAAGAGAGCTTAATGCTGGCCCATTTTATTTTGGAGATTTTTCACGTTTTATTAGTATTTGAATTTTAACCGCAGCGAGATGATGTCATTTTGAGCTGAATACCACCTACCTCGGTTTTTACTTTCTAAAGATGGCTACGCTTCCGGTCGTTCCGGAAACGAAAATTGCTACTATTATGTTTATTTTATTCCTAAAACTGTAGTTTTTTTTTAGTTTTTTTTTTAAAGTAAATTGTTGATAGTTCATGTGTCCAAAAGTGTTTTGACGTAAAAACTTTGAAATATGAAGGAAATGAGTTCAACGTAAAGAATGCCATGATTATGTTTTTGTCGTCTTTTAAGCCTTTATATTTTCTTTCATTGAAATGCAATTATACAGCTCACAAAATAAATATTGGTGGCGGTAAATACATTTTTACATTGTTTTAATTTTTACTGTCCGACAAATAAAGACAGCAAATGCTCTTATCGACATTAAAACGCAACTTTTTTTCTTCGATATATATGAACATTTCTGCATTGTTACTGTTCTGTTAATTTATATTATTTAATATAGATGCTTTAGAGCTTGGAGTAGCTTGACGATTAATTTAAAATCACAAATGAACACAAATGGAAGAATTCTCAATAAAGTAAACACAAACTTTTCGATAATTAAAATAAATTTGCCAAAATCCTTTTATTTTATGGTCAGAGTTAAATTGCGAAAGATTATGTAATGTCTGTATGTACAATTATTGCCTGGATCTGTAACAAATTGTGTAAGACAGCAACTTTACGGTTGTAACAGTAGTGTGTTGTCAATTGTTTTCTACTGTTTGGTCGTTTATTTATTAATTTATTTATTTATTCAATTTTGTGAGACAATGTATATTTTTCATTATGTGTTCACTAAACTATGATAGTTTTTGTCATTTACTGTCATGTAACATACGTCATATCAAGACCGACCAAGTGACTAATTAATACAGTACGAGCCTTCGAGGCGTGTGTCCAGAAATGCGACACGAATTTAATGGTGTTTTTACCTTCCCTGTTTGTGTTTTTTGCCTGAGTTTGGCATGGCCTGTCTCTCATCATTAAACTTGGACAAGCAGCTGAAAGCTGTAGTGAAATAAAGCTTGACACTATCTCTTGAGTTGATTTCTTTTTCTGTGTCCCATCTGTCAGCCGTAGTTTCGAATTCTCTGCTTATCAGGCCTTGGTTTGTTTTACGGGTAATAACAAGCCCTATCATGATGTAACCTAGGCCGAACTTTAAAATTGCTTCCACTTAAAGACATATATTACAGAACCCCCTAAAACCTTAACAATTTTATCTCGTACATTTTACGTTTGTCGAGGGAATGATTGACTCCTAGAATGGTTGATACGAAACTTGTCATCTATCCTAATCTAAACAAGTACGTGATGTATAAGCAACGCCAGTTAATCAAGATGTCAAGTTTGATATACAAAAAACTAATTTTTCACCATATTACGATTATGGCCTTTTTGAATAGACTGGGGTATTAGTGTCACAACAGTTTGCGTGTTACACAGTATTTGTTTGTGACTTTGTACATTAAAGACACTAGCGCTACCTGGGATTAAATCTTGAATTCTAAACTTTAGGAATGAAGATGATTATAAGTGTGGGTATATCTAAAAAAAAAAAAACTACAGCAGCTGATTTCCAAGAGTCTTTCTAATTCCAAACGCTTCTTCAAAGAAAGTTTAATCTAATTAATATATTAATTTGGTACACAACTTTTGATCTTTTAATTCTTATATTTTATTCAGTATAGTGTATTTTTTTCTTCTTCTAAAGTGCACATGGCACTTCAATTATTGAGTTTACAAATATGCCTGTATATTTGTAAAGTTTTTGGTTTGAATTTCTGCTTCAGTTTTGCGAGTCTTTCGTTAAAAGGAAAAAATGCATTTCACCCGCATCCTAACCAAGTGATAAAACAATATGTAAATCTTAGCAGATTCAGTTTAGAGGCCGATCACTGTGTAGCCCGTAAGTGAAAGGTACGCGATACTTGCGAAATAGAAGAATAACTTTTGTACATCGGGTAGAAGGCTCCATATGAAAAGGCCCAGTGAATAAATACCATGTCCCGGATAGGTCACACAAAATGCCAAAGTTTGGCGTCAATGACATTTCAATACAGAAGAATAGCGGCTTGGAGTCTAAGCTATAACTATGTCTAAATTAAAATCTTATGCCTGTAAGCAGAGACAGGAGACAATCTTTTTTTTCCTCCAAATTAACGATAAGACGCTGAACTATTGAAATGAATGCGCTAGGTGCGGTTCATAGGTCAATCCAAATTCAGTGACTTAGAAACAACGTTATTATATGCAAAGCAAATAAGTTTTAATTAGTTTTTTTCTAATACAAAATGCAGGCTTTTTCGAATCAGAAATGTATGATTGTGTTTAGTGCATTTCATCACCTTTCGAAACCAACGAAAATCGTCATAAATTTTAAGCACGTAAATTTGAAGTTTGATTTACATTTTTTTTATGTCGCACCTAACTCATTTCAACATATATATGGCGATAGTAATTGTTTTGGACGCAAACAAAGGGGAAAGAACGGGTTGTTACTTCCCACGCGGGACGTGACTCAGCTGGTTGAGCGATGGACTTCTGAGTCCCCTTCACTGAACCCGGATTAGATTCGAATCCACCTGTAGACCTAAGGTATATACAGGAAGTTTCCAGATGCGGAGAACGTACGGGGTGGTTTTAACGCGCTTTCTGCTCAGTTTTTCACCATAACACCGTCAGCTCAAAGTCGACATATAAGTGAAATACCCTTGAGTACGTTGTTAAAAACCAATCGAATCAATAAAATAAATAAATAAACTAAACTTCCCAAGCTAAACATCTTCGGTGAAGGTCTAATACTTGATGCCATAGAGTGTACAAAAAGCCTATTGTTAGACAAGGTCAGCCCACCTGGTGAAGCGGTCACGTGAGCACAGGTATTTACGGTAGATTAAGAGTTAAGAGAGACTTGTTTCCATCAAGGTAGTAAATGGGATCCATCAGGTGAAGTGTTTGTAGTACGCTATGTTTATTTCCGTCTATAGGTCAAAGCGCGCCTCTCTACAGAAAAAGGCAAAAACTGGGTCGCGCTGACCTCTGAGAGTTTCTTGCATGTAGTCATGGCTGCCGTCCAAGAAAAAAGGCTGCAGCGAGATATTTGTAGAATTTTTTCTCAGACGACCACGCTGTGTTTTCTCGAGACTCAACCTCCACCTGCCTTCTATCTGTTGCTTCGAGACTGAAAGTGGGAAGTAATAAAACACCGTACGAATGGACTTCCGTTGTAAACAGACCGCACAATGTACCTAACATGTTTATCATTGGTTGTAAAGTCAGCCTGGTCCCAGCCACAATTAATTACCACGCATGCGTAATCACCATGTTGATATAATCTTAAGCAGATGTAGAAGATAAGTGTGTCACGTGACTGACTTCCCCGAGACAAAGAGATGATGTTTGGGCATGCACTGGGATTTCCTGTAGGCCCTAGAAGTAGCGACGTATTGTTTGTCTTCTTTAATTGACTCTATGTCGGTTTACATTTAACAATTTAGCCTGTCCAAATCCCAACTGGTGACGATGCTATTACAAATGGTACATGGCATACGTAGTTTAAAAGAGTATTTTCTCTTCTTCCGTTGTCTTCTTCAGTTCGCTACTTTAACTGAACGGCTGTCACAAGCAGCATAAGTACGTAGTGCGCATGTATGAGAGGCTCTTACACGCTTAAATATCTACCATTACAAAGTCAAAAGAACCCTTTAAAAAAGGCATTTTAATATTACTTAATTTTGTATCACGCATGTATAAACCTTCGTGTTTGTTTAAAATCTTTGTAGAATAAGTTATTTTTTTTGAGTGGGGTTTTACGTCGAGCTTAAGGTTATTTCACTCATATGACGGCGTGCCAGTCGGTGAAAGAAAGCACCCTAAGCGAAACTGTCAACACAGACTACACTTCAATGTATTTACAGGGATAAATAGGACACCGCAACAAGTCAGCTTCCTGATGCCCCTAAACTCAAGAGAGCACCAAGCCACATGAGGCTCTCACCTAACCACCCGCTTGCAGAATAAGAAACTTTTGCAAATAAATATGTAACAAAAAACATACTAGACGAGCAGACCTGTAGAACAGATAATATCTATACTTCAATTCCCGGCTAGATCAGAAACATTTGTCTAATCGTCAAGCAACGTGGACAGGTTTTCGATAGAGTGAATTCTTTAACATATGTGTGAATATTGCATACAATGAAACATAAAATATTCGAAGTTTGCAGTAAACGGGATTTAAAGCATGTTTATCTTTTTTGTGATATTAATCCTGTACTCCAAAATTCAAGCCGAAAAAGCGTGTGTAGTCTTCACTTGGTTCTAAATTTTATATTCGTTTAATTGACCTGGGTTGGGAGTTCAACCCATTGCCCAGGTAAATTGTGCCCTCCGGGTTATCTTTATACATTACCATTTACCCATTTGCGTCTGATTGTGTATCTTAACATTTTGAGAAAGGTTGGTAAAATTTTGAAATTGCTTCTAAGAATCTGAGAAAACAGATAAGGCCGTCCATTTTATCCATTTCTAAAAACAAGTTACGCTGCATTTTTTAAGTTTCGTCACTATAGTTACGAGTAATTCTGAAGACAGGTAACTTCATATCTGTTCGACTTCTCGAATATATTCTGTCAAAATCTCAAGGCTCCTTCTGATGGCAAAAATTGAGCAAAATGTCAAACAAACATATGACTTCTGTTCTCTGTGTTCGGAATTACACTATATACTTGTGTATAAATAGGCTACGTGGACTTGAACAGTGGAACTACGTGTTTTAATTAGCTACCTAACCACCTCGTTTTCCAATCTCTCCCACCTCTCGCATACCACAAATATGGAATCTGACCTAAATCAATCGTTACCTCTCAGCTCTCGACCCACCAGAAAGCGTGCGTGGGTGTTGTCAGCTGGAAACCCTTACCGAGTAACCAACACAGATCATCTTATCAGGGCGATGTACGAGTCTGCTTACACTGGTACGTTATCTGTTTATTTTACACCAATCAAAGGTTAATGTGGCCACCGTGTCTGTTTCACACTATCCGTATTTAAGATATTTTAGTGTTTCTGATAACTTTAACTCCAGTTAAGAAAAAAATAATTCTAGGTTTATAAACTGTTAATTTATATAATTTTGGGTTTCTGAATTTTATAAATGTCTTTGTTTCGGAAAGGCAAAGACTGTTGTTATAACTTGCTATTATTATACAGGAAAAAATATACAAAGAAACAAAACGACACCAAAATAGACCATTGTTCATTTATGTCATGTGACCAGAATAAACAGAAAATACAACAGCTTTATTCAAGCTTAATCATATAAACCTACCTATGTTCTTTTGATGAGTTAAATTACTAAACAACACAATATAAAAAAAATTGTACCGCATTATGGCAGAAAATCTGTATTTATATTTTCTAAGTGGTTTATATTTGATGACTTGGACAGATTGTTATCGTTAGAAGACGATTCTAGGGTTTAGACCACATGTGCGACTGTCTCCGGCTCGATAATCCGCTCTCGAGCTCACATAACCAAGTTTTTGTGTCGCTAATAAATCCAAGTATTGACCTCTTTCTAGCAGAACAGCCTGAAGGATTTGATAGTATCACTAAACATTCCGCAATAGTTTATTCAAGAAGAAAAAAGTGGTGGAAACCAAATTCTTTGAGATTTTATTATTTGACAAAATGCCAACCGGAAGTGAAGTGACATTAAGACACCCTTGCCTCGAGACTACATTGTTTATCAATACCTCTCGGTGTTTGACATCTTTTTGAGGTGCTCTGTAAATAATGGTGGCTTGTTTCGCCAGACGTTCCACGGGCCGACTCGTTATCAATGTTACGATGCCGAGTGGTATTGTGTAATCTTTAAAATAAAAGGTCATCTTAGTTTAGCTTGCCTTGAGGCCACATTGTTTGGGGAACCTGTCTAGCTATCATAACATAAATGTCTTCAGCGTCAAACCATGACGTCACGAATTGTAAAGATACCAACCACCAGGTGGCGTTAAGAGATCCTGCTGCGTGATGCCATGGAAACAGCTCTTCTGGAATTTGATTTGTTGAGAGATACACGACACCCAAGCTGGTGGTTTTCTGTTAGTCTAATAGTAGAAAAATCAAAACGAAAAACTTGTTCTGTTTGGGTTTGTTTGTTGTTGTTTGTTTTTGCCCCTGAATAACACATAAAGGGTAAAAGTAGTGATGCATCAATGGTTTTGTCACATTTTTGTCGGACTTGTTTTCTAAGTGTTTCTCACTGCAGCACCAAATGACCTATATCCGTAACATCCGTCCTTAAAGACAGTAGGGTTTTGGTGTGATGGAAGGCCATGTTAAAGATCCTTGGCCCAACATTTGCGACCGAATACGAAACTTACATCATAGATAATATATATATTTTTGTATAAATGTAGAGAAAGAAAATACGTACATAACGTAAGAACACAGAACGGGGAAGAAAGATGGAAATTTTGTAATATCAAACAACCAACAATTACTATTTACTTGTGAAGGTCATGGGCTAGGTTTAATTCTTTTAACAAAATCGAAATATTTTCATCATAAATGACGTATTTCTGCGTCACTTCCACAGGACGACGCCATTTACGATGAAAATTTATGGAACTACCCACTGAAGAGGGTGCTAGCTGAAGTTTTGACGTTCAATAATTTCTGCAATACTGAGAGTCCTCACTGAAAACAAACCCAAAGCCTACCAACGCAATGCATTTAAACCATTTACCGTGTATGTAACAAATGGGTCTTCATCTTAAAGTAACATACGCACTCAAAAGTTCTGATTTTGCACTATCACAGAATCTCATGATAAATTGATATTTTTCTTAAGAAGTACAAGTTAGAGGCTTTCCAATGATTCCAACATCAAACTTGTAGGTTGAAGGAGAGTTTTATAATAACTAAAAAACTAAAAACTGAATTTTCTGTCAGAATATTATTATG